>JAKSZT010054090.1:650446-753198 GCA_026826555.1 Tolypeutes matacus | reverse complement strand
GCAGTGAACCAGGTTGTCTAGACACCCTTACAGCTTTGGGGAGCACACCAGCAGGCTTGAAGTAGCACCAGGCTGAGGGGAGAGGCAAATCTACTGAGGAAGCCTGATTTACCTAACCACCCTGGGATAGAGAGGCTTGGCTTGAGAGAGGGCAGACTCAGCCAATTTAATAGTTCTGCACTTTGGACTATCAGAATTTCAACTCCCCTAAGGGAGTCATGGAGTGGATAGTGCTTAAGAATTTTCCACAAGCCTATTTGGGGTCCCCTGGGAAGAGGGGGTGGTCTAAAAGTGGTTTGTAAATCATTTTGGTGCAGTGAACTGGGTTGTTTGGACTCCCTTAGAACTTTGGGGAGAACACCAGCCAGCTTGAAGTGGCACCAGGCTGTGGAGAGAGGTGAATATGCTGAGGAAGCGTGATTTACATAAACACCCTGAGATACAGAGGCTTGGCTTGAGAGAGGGTGCCCTCAGCCAATTTAATAGTTCTGCACTGAGGACTATAAGAACTTCAACTCCCCTAAAGGAGTCAGGCAGTGGATAGTGCTTAATAAGATTTCACAAGACAATCTAGGAACCCCTGGGCAGAGGGGGTGGTCTAGAAGAGGCTTTTAAACAAACCATTTCAGCGAGGTGAACTCAGTCCTCAGTGTGCCATTTGAATTTCAAAAGGGAACTCAGGGACGGGATCTGCTCATACAGTCTGCTGAATCCTGCTGCCACAGAAGAGTAAAATCTTCACAGGGGAATGTGACTAAATACCGTACTGAAGAGCTAACTGACCCAATTAGTAAGTTAGCTCAGTGGAGGAATTTCTGTCTTGAATATATGAGAACCCAAGTTTGATAGCTGGCTCCTCTAAGAGCAGTGATTCACCGGGATATCTAACATCCAGCTGATAACATTGACAGGGAAAACATAGACATTATTGTTGTACTAATTTCTTTTGGGTCCCCTATTTCTCCAAAAAAAGAAAAAAGTTACTTAAAAAAAATTTAACTTAGTTTACTCACTAAAATCTGCCTCAAAACCTGCAGAGAGTAGCCTGCAGGGTAACTGATTGAGGAACAGAGGCAGATTAAGAGACTCCACAAGGGCCCAAGGAGGAACACTGTTCTTCCTTAGGTTTGACTGCTTGCTTGTGTGTCTGTTTTTTTTTGTTGTTGTTGTTTGTTTGTTTCTTGCTTTTCTTTCCTCTTTCTTACCTCCCTCCCTTTTTTTAAATTAGGTGCTGCTAGCTTGTTTCTTCTTTGCCGTGCTTCTTCTTCCTTGATTTCCCATTTTCTGTGTATATTGATTTGTCTGCCAATGCTATCTTTTTTCCTTCCTTCATCTTTCTGTCTTCTGCTTTCTATTGTGATTCTTACATTCCACCTCTTTTCATTAGTCCTCAACTTTACTGGTTTTGATTTCTATCTTGTCTATTCTGTTTACTTTTTTTTTTTTTTTAATTAACTTTTTCCTTTTAGCCATTTCTTTACTCTTTCTCTCTCTCCTCATCATTCAGCCTTTTTAATCACTTTATATGTTTTTCTCTATTTGGTTTCCTATTCCATTGTAGGTACTCCACGTTTTCTCCCCTATTACTCTATACTGCTTACATGAGTTAAAAATTCATTTTACTAAGTCTTATATGGCCCCTCTTCTAAGTTTAATTATAATTACTATTATCCTTTTTCCTTTCTTACCTCTTTTGATTTCTCTGGCCCTAATCTTTTTCCTTCAAGGGAACATAGAAAACAGCAAGGAAATAGAAAAAGAAGAACAAAGTGTCAAAGAGAAAACTTAACACACATACAGGACCACCAGCTAAATAAAAATCTAAAACAGAAAGAGAAGCTAATCAACTGAATAAACACATCAAGATAAAATGATGACCAGAAAGCAACAAAAAATTACAAACCATACTGAGAAACAGGAAGATATGGAACAGCCCAATGAATAAACTAAAAACCAGGAAGAGATGCAGGACAGTGATCAACTAATCAAAACTGTCCAAACAAATAAAATGGAACAACTTAATGAAGTGAAGGAAGAGATTAAGGATATTAAGAATACACTGAGAGAACATACTGAAGAAATTGTAAACATACATAAAAAGATAATGGATATGATGGTGATGAATGGCACAATCCAAAAAGATTCAATCAAAAAGATGCTGGAATCACATAACAGCAGATTTGAACAGGCAGAAGAAAGAATTAGTGACGTGGAAGACAGTATATTTGAAATTAGATAGTAAAACAGATAGATAAAAAGATAGAAAAAAACCCAACAGGGACTTAGGGATTTTAGTGACAAAACAAAATTCACATACACATTATATGCATTCCAGAAGGGCAAGAGAAGGGAAAGGGAACAGAAGGAGTGTTGAAGGAAATAATGGCTGAAAACTTTCCAACCCTATTGAGGGAGATGGATGTACCTGTCCAGGAAGCACAGTGCACCCAAAACAGTATAAATCCCAACATGCCTACTTCAAGACATATACTTGTCAAAATGTCCAATGATCAAAACAAAAAGGAAATACTCAAGGCAGCAAGAGAAAAGAGAACTATCATACACAAGGGAAGCTGAGTAAGATTAAATGCTGATTTCTCATCTGAAACCATGGAGGCAAGAAGACAGTGGTATGACATAGCCAAGGTAGTAAAAGAAAAAACTTCCAGCCACTAAATCTCTATCCAGAAAAACTTGCATTCAAAAATGATGGAGAGATCAAAATATTCACAGATAAAAAGAAATTAAGAGAGTATGTCAATAAGAAACCTGCACTTCAAGAAATACTAAAGAAAGTTCTACAGGTTGAAAGAAAAATCAGGAGAGAGAAAGTTGGAGAAGAGTGTAAGAAAAACTAAAAAGAAAAAAAGAGAAATGAAAACAACACATGACATACATAAACCCAAAGAAAATATGGTTGATGTAAGAACTTCCTTGAGAGTAATAACACTGAATGTTAATGGATTAAGCTCACCAGTCAGGAGACATAGATTGGAAGAATGGATAAGGAAATATGACCCATCTATATGTTGTCTACAACAAACCCACCTTAGTCCCGGGGATGCAAGGAGGCTGAAAGTGAATGGCTGGTAAACAATTTTACAAGCAAACAATAATCAAAAAAGGGCAGGAGTAGCTATCCTAATAGGGGACAAAATAGACTGTAAATGCAAAACTATTGTAAGAAACAAAGATGGATACTATATACTAGTAAAAGGGGTAATCTTTCAAGAAGAAAGAAGAATCATAAACATTCATGTACCTAATCAGGGCACCTCAAAATACATGAGGCAAACACTAGAAAAACAAAGTGGACATATAATTGCCTCTACAATTATAGTGGAGGACTTTAATATACCATTATCACCAGTAGACAGAACATCTAGACAAAGAATCAATAAAGAAACAAAGACTCTGAATAATACATTAGAGGACCTAGACTAATAGACATATACAGAACGCTACACCCAAACACAGTGATATATACATTCTTCACAAGTGCACATGGTCCATACCCTAAGATAGACCACATGCAAGGCCACAAAACAACACTCAATAAATTCAGAGAGACCGAATAATTTCTTTGACCACAATGGAATGAAATTGGAAATCACTAAGGGTCAGAGAACCAGATAAGGCACAAAGATATGGAAGTTAAACCACACACGCTTAGACAAACAGTGGGTCAAGGAAGAAATCTCAAAAGAAATATGTAACTACAATGAAATGAATGAAAATGAAAACACAACATATCAAAACCTATGGGATGCAGCCAAAGCTGAACTGAGAGGGCAATTCATACCCATAAATGCTTATATTAAAGAAGAAGAAGGAGCTAAAATTGAAGACCTAACTGCACACTTGGAGGAATTCGAAAAACAATGACAAACTAACCCCAAAGGAAGTAGAAAGAAGGAAATGAAGATTAGAAGATAACTAAATGAAAGAGAAAATAAGAAAGTACTAGAAAAAATAAACAAAATCAAAGCTGGTTCTTCAAGAAGATCAATAAAATTGACAAACTGTTAGCCAGATTAACAAAGAAAATGAGAGAGCAGATGCAAATACACAAAATAAGGAAAGAGGAAGAGGATATCACTACTGACCCCACAGAAATAAAGAGTATCATAAGAGGATACTTTGAAAAATTATATGCCAACAAGAATGATAATTTAGAGGAAATGGACAAATTCCTCAAAACTCACAAGCAGCATACATTGAAGAAAAGAAGAAATTCATGAACTCAATAGTCCAATTACAAGTAAAGAGATTGACTCAGTCATTAAAAACCTTCCAACTAAGAAGATCCCAGGACCAGACAGCTTCACAGGTGAATTCTACCAAACATTCCAGAAAGAGCAAACACCAATCCTGCTTAAGGTCTTTAAAAAATAGTAGAAGGAACATTGCCTAACTCAATTCATGATGCCAACATTACCCTAATACAAAAGCTAAACAAAGATACCACAGAAACGAAAATCACAGACCAATCTCTCTAGATGCCAAAATCCTCAACAAAATACTTGCTAATCACATTCGACAACATATCAAAAGAAATATACACCATGACCAAGCGGGTTAAATCCTGGCTATGCAAGGATGGTTCAACATAAGAAAATCAATGTAAAACACCACATAAACAGATTGAAAGAAAACAAATCACATGATCATCTCTACAGATGCAGAAAAAACATTTGATGAAATATAGCACTCTTACCTGATACAAACACTGCAAAAGTAGGAATAGAAGGAAATTTTCTGAACATGATAAAGGGTATATATGAAAAACCCAAAAGCTAACATCATCTTCAATGGTGAAATCTAAAAGCCTTCCCTCTGAGATTAGGAACAAGACAAGGATGTCCACTAGAAACACTCCTATTTAACATTGTCTAAGAAGTACTTGCTCAAGCACTGAGGCAAGAAAAAGATATAAAAGGCATCCAAATTGGAAAAGAAGAAATAAAAATTTCATTATTTGCAGATGACATAATCCTATATATAGAAAGCCCTTAGAAATCTACAACAAAGATTCTAGATCTTATAAAAGAGTTCAGTAATGTCGCAGGCTAAAAGATCAATGCTCCAAAATCTGTAGCATTTGAGTATCAGTGGGTGGAGACCCACTTAATGCGTGGGAAGGTGTTGGATTTCCAAATTTAGGAGGACCAATTTATTCAGAAATAGACAGGCAGGGGTCTCTCAAGAGCAAGGGCGGTTCCTAATTGGGGAAAACAAACCAGTATGTGAAGACTTTTCATTACATGTAACTATGAATCTTGTCATCCTATGAGTCAAGCCAGGGGTTCGTCATGGGCCCCAGGGGGGATGGGGAGAGAGGAACAGAATAGATCAAACGGGGCATTTAGTGCTCAGTAGAAATGTTTTTATTAACTTACAGTGATGGACATAGGACATGGTTGATATTAAAATTTATGAAAGGGTATGGTCTAAAATGTAAACCATACTGTAAACCATTGACAATGTTTAGTAGCTATGTTTCACTATTTGTATATCAGTTATAACAATGTGACCATCCACATATAAAAAGGTTTTACTATTGGGTGAGGAAAGGGGGTGGAGGTTGGATATATGGGAGTCCCTTGTATTCTCGGTGTGACTGCTGTGACCTAAAACTTCTTTGAAAATTAAATGAAAAATAGTTAGACAATGGGGAATGAGAGGAGGAAGGTGCCACGGTACAGACTGGACAACAGATATTGCAGTGATGAAAGGCAAAATGCCAAAAAAAAAAAAAAAAAAAAAATTTAATATGATTTTCATTTTTAAAACATCCCAATCTTTTAATTTTATTTTATTTTTAGTTTTGTTTATGTTTTTATGTATTTTAAATCTTACACTTAAACTTATCATTATTATTTCCTTTTCCTATTAATTGTATTTAGCTATTGTATTGTCTTCATCTTTAAATAAGCTTTGGATCACAGAAGGTTACAACTGGGGTAGGAGAAGAGCATTGGTGGAAGGTGTCAGGGATGGGGGGTGCTTGGGAGGAAGTTCACCTGAACATTCATACAAGGTATATAAAATTGCTCAAATGTTCATGGGGCAATGTCACAGGGGGTGGAGAATCACTCAATGAATGAGAGAATACTGAATTCCCATCCTGGAGAGCTCTGCCACATTCTCCAAAGGAGCAGCAACAGTCCCCCAAGTGCAGGGGCATTGTCTGGCAAAGGAGGATGATCCACTGAGACAATTTAAAAGAAAAAATGCAAAGTTACTTGTTACCTGATCTAGATTTATTTCATTTTTGGAGCTAGGAAATCTCTCATAAAAATGCCAATATTTTTAAAGAATAACACCAGTTTCTTTATTGAGCAACTAACAGGAAATTCCATTCAATCTGGCTTGGATTATTAAAGAAGAGCAAGATTTTCAAAATGTGATGAATCCATCCATATTACTGATGATAAAATATTGAGAATCTCAGTGTGGAATATATTTTCAGGTCTGGAACTCAGATATGATATTTGGACAGGAATTTATAAGTTCTATAACTATAGATGATAAGTCAAGGAATGGAAGATATTGCCTAGGTAGAAAGATAGAAATAAAGGAAGGATTGGGACAATGTTCTAATGAGTTTCAACATTTAATATTTCAGAAATTGCTTGAAAATATGTAATGTGAGGCCAGAAAAAATCCAAGAGAGTGTTGTGACCTTGGAGACGAGGACAGAAATCGATGACAGAAGGAGGAAATCAGGGAATTTGTTGATAATTCTTTTAAGGTGAAAATGCTTTTAGTAGTTTCATTGAGATGGATGTAAGCAGATTCTCAAGGGCAGTGCATGTAAGTGCAGAATGTGTAAGCCATAACAATGTGCACCGAGGAGCAGGCAGAAGGTGAGGACAAACCCACTAACTGCAACTCATTGAAAAAGGTTGACCTCAATTGGTAAGAGAATTTAATAACTGGAGAATAAAAATCACATACCATTAACATTTAAATATTTTAAGATAGTACTTTGATAGAATCAATGTATGAAAATTGACAGTATTTATAAATGTAATGAGGAAAGGCCAAGTCACATCTTATAATTGGAGAACTCCCAAGAAAACAAAAAATAAGAAACCACCTTTAGGTCTATTCAATTCTGAGGCAAGTTCAAAAGACAAACCACACTTTGCTCTTCCTCCAAAGTCTGGGCCTGTTCAGCTTATTTATCTATGGGAAAATGCAACCTCTATTTGTATTTCCTTTGTATAGGGAAAACATTTAATAAATCCAATGAGAGATCCATTCCAGGGAGAAAACTTTAATTGCACAACTGCAGATACCAGATTTAGTCAGGGTTTTATTCAATGAGATGTATTCTGTTCACTTGGTTTGATTTTCAAGATAATTAAGAGGTTAAAATCCTCTTATGATGATGGAAAATGAAGAGATAAAGCCATTGAGAAGGATGACTGAAAGACTACTTTATTAATTAATCCAATAAATATTTTACAGTTCATTCTTTGTAACAGGAAACATTCAAAGTTCTGGAGATACAACAGGGAACCAGATGTACTGGTTCTATATGGAAAAAAGAGTTTGAATTCTCTGCAGGAAGACTGGGATTAAAAATAAAATGAAGCATTCTGGGAAGACCATGTCTGAGTAGGCAGGCAGGGCTCAACTCTCTCAGAAACAATAGAGAAATAGCCAAGTTTTCTGAGGGATCTGCTTTGGTGCTCAGCAGATCAGGACAGTGCTATAAAACTCCAAGAGGTTGAGGGTCAGAGAGATTAACAACACAGAACAACAAACATGAGTTACCAAACCCCACGGTGGCTGGGAAGAGCTCCCCTCCCACACCCCAAATGTATTAGGCTGGGGTAAAATCCCAGTCTTACTGCAGCTAACCAAGAGGGGAAAAGACATCTTCCTCCCTGTCCCTGTTGTTACAAGGGAAAATGGAGCAAGAGTCAGGCAGCTTCTCTTTAGTGAATTTGGCAAGCAGAGCCTGCTTTAAATTTCAGCTCTGGCCAGACCAAAATAAAGGAAAAAGGAGAGTGGAATACCTCTGTGAAAAGGTATACTAATGAGTGCCATCTGCTTGCCAGTCTGGAAACTGCATGGACAAAACTGCTTTTGGGTTTCTCTGTACCCTAACTCCTAGAAAAAAATCTGAACCCCATTTTGAGTCCCTGACATGATTTTGATAACTTAAACTGGGCAGTTTTAAAGACTTAAAATGAGTTGAACCATATATCAAAGAAGAGCTGTTAAAAAAAAAAAAAAAAGGCAAGAAAAATATAAACAAACAAACAAACAAAAAGGTAAGAAAGAAATTGGCCATCAGAATAAATTCAACAACATATTCAGATGCCTAGATGTCAGCAAAAAATCACAAGCCATACTAGGTAATGAAGAAATGGCCCAGCCAAAGTAACAAACCAAATATCCTGAAGAGAAACAGTATTTAAGACAATTAGTGATAATCACACAACTCTCCTAAGTCAATTCAAAGAATTCAAAGAAAATATGACAAAAGAGATAAAGGAAATTAAGAAGACAATGGGTGAGCATAAAGAATAATTTGAAAGCCTAAAAAGAAAAGTAGCAGCACTTAAGGGGAATGAAAGACATGATGGACAAGATTAAAAATACATTAAAGGCACATAAGAGCAGATTTGAATTGCTTGAAGACAGATTACTGATTTTGAAGGCAGAACATCTGAACTGGAAAAGACAAAAGAACAGAAAAAGAGAATGGAAAAATGGTGTAGGGAATTGAATGACAAGAAATGCACAAATATATATGTAATCAGTGTCCCAGAAGAAGAGAACGGAAAAGGAGCAGAAAGAATATTTGAGGAAATAATGAATAAAAACTTCTCAACCCTTATGAAAGACAGAAAAAATATCAATATCCAAGGACAATGCACTTAAAACAGAATAAATCTGAAGAGACTTATCCTAAGACACCTAGTATTCATAATGACAAATATCAAGAGAAGATAAATATAAGATTCTGAAAGCAGGAAAAGAAAAGCATCACTTGCAAGGGAACCTCAATTAGATTAAATGATCATAAGAAACTATGGAGGTGAGAAGAAAGTGGTATGATGTATTTAAGGACCTGAAAGAGAAAAACTGCTGGCCAAGAAATCTGTATCCATCAAAGCTGTCCTTCAAAAATAGTGTTCACAGACAAAAACTGGTGTTACCAAAAGACCAGAATGACAAAATCTACTAAAGGGAGTGCTGCAGCCTGAAAGGAAAAAGAAGGGCAAGAGACTTGGAGAAGAGTGTAGAAATGAAGATTATTAGGAAGGGTAAATTAAAGGGTAAAAAGACAGATGAAAGTATATGACAAGATAAAAGGACAAAATGGATGAAGTAATATCTTTACAATAATCACATTGAATGCTAATGGCTTAAACTCTCCAAGCAAAAGACATATACTGATAGAATGGATAAAAAAAATTTAAGTCACCTATATGTTATCTACAAGAATCTCACCTCAGACATTAGGACACAACTAGGTTAAAAGTGAAAATGTGGAAAAAGATATCCCATGACAATATTAACCAACAAAATAAAAAACCTAGAGTAGTGATACTAATATTGGACAAAATAGATTTTAAATGCACAATGGTTGGTGAAGAAGGACATTATATATTAATAAACCAGGCAATTCACCAAGAAGAAGAAACTATACTAAACATTTAGATACCTAAACTGAGTGCCCCAAGATACATGAGACACATGGTGGCAAAACAGAGAGGAGAAATAGATGTCTCTACAATAATAGTTGGAAATTACAATACACTAGTCTCAGTATTGGACAGAACATCTGGAGAGGGCATAAATGAAGACAGAGAGATCATAAATAATATGGTAAATTAACTAGGTCTATCAGAAATCTATAAAGCATTGCACCCCAAAACAGCAGGATATACATTCTTTACAAGCACTTATGGATCATTCTCCCAGATAGACCATATGTTGGGTAACAAGACAAGTCTCAGTAAATTGAAAAAGATTGAAATTATAGAAATACTTTATCTGATCATAACAGAATAAAGCTGGAAAGCAATAATGGACAAAAAAAGGGAAAATTCATAAATATATGGAGTTCAAAAAATATACTCAAATAATCAGCGGGTCAAGGAAGAAATTGCAAGATTATTCTGCAAATATATTGAGATATATGGAAATGAGGACATAACATGTCAAAACCTCTGGAACAGAAAAAAAAAAAAAAAAAAGAGGGGGGAAAAAACCTCTGGGACACAGCAAAGGCAGTGCTGAGAGGGATATTTACAGCCCTCGATGCTTATATTAAAAAAGAAGAGGTTTTCTCTGCCCAAAGGAGCCCACACCAAATTTCAGTGCATATTTCCATCCTTCTTTCCCATTTCTTAGCAAGCTCTGTTCTTTTCCTCCATTTCCCAATAAATTCTTTTTACTGGCCTAACTCAAACGGCATATTCTTTAATTCTTTTATGCAACATAGCCATGAACCTAGAGGAATGCAACACTTCTGTGGCTTCATTTGGCAAGCCATTGCCAGGAGACAGAAAGGCAAGTGGTAGTCCCCCACCCCATCAGAGACTGGTGAGTTTTAATTAAGTCCTGTCTGTGTACTCTTTTGGTTCTGTCATTTTAAAGGGGTTCCTAGATAGGTTTCCACAGGACAAAAACTAAGTCTGCCCAGACTTCTGGCTCTCTCTTCAGTGGTAGATGCAAGCCTCCATGCCATGTAGATCTAAGGAAATTCTGGCAGTGGGTGAAACCACCCTTGAGAGTTGACTGGATATGTGGCCTAAGTCAAGCAGGTGTCTACTGGGAGTTTATCAGGCCCTCTCTATGAGTTCCTTTTAATTAGAATTGATTTTAGCCTGCCATTTTAAAGGGGCTCCTGGATAGGCTCTCACAGGACATAAACTCTGCCCAGACTTCTGGCTCCCTGTTCAGAGGTGGTAGGTGTGAGCCTCCATGCCATGTAGATCCAAGGAAGTTCTGAGTGACAGATGAAAAATTCCTTGTGACCTGACTAAGCATGTGGCCTAAGTTGAGCAGGAGTCTACCTGGCCCTCTCTGTGAGTTCAGAATGGCTAGCACCCATTGTATAATTTCCTTAGACCACTAGTTAACTCCTTTTAATTAGAAATGCCTTTCATCTTCCAACTACTGTTCTCCTCATTTTAGGTCTATGAGATGCTTTAGAACGCCTTAGAAGCTGAAAATGTATTTGATAACAAGGCATGCGTCCCACCATCGGTAGCTCCCTGAAGCTAATTTCTGGCAAGTCACAGAATAATTAGTCTCTAGTTTTCTAAATAGGTTTTTAATGTTGGGTTTAACTGCAGAACTTGGACCCTGGGAGTTACCATGAGATGAGTTCACTCATGGCTAACTCCTAAGACCTCTGAAAAGTAGGCAAAAGAAAGTCTCTAGCCAGGTACTTTCCTAGGATGAGCCCAGATTCAGTGTTCAGCCTGTGAACTAGACCAAGATAGCCCCAAAACCTCTAAGGCTCTGGGGATATCCAGAGACATAAAGCTCCCAATCCCCAGAATGTGAGGACAGTGAGCAGTGCACCCCAGTTTTCAGGATGCTGGCTCAGTGAGCAATACTTTCAGTCAGGTCTAGTGGTGGGGTGCCAATTAGACTAGACTGCTGAATGCATTTATCCTCCCCTAGGGTAATGGGCATCTCTTCCAGGATCCCAGAAGACTCCCCATTGGGGTGCCTTCTCAGAAACTGGGATGATTGCCAACTGCTTGTGTAAAAAGAAGCTAATCTTTTGTACCACATCACATGGCTAAAGGGTAGCTGAGAGTGGGCTCTATATGGGACCCTGAATTCCAGTTAAGCCAGTGTAAGAGAGCAGGAGAGGAGAGACAGATCTAAGGGCCAGAGACCACTTCTTAAAGTCTTCTTAAAGGGATGAGGAAATGCACTAAGATTTAAAGGGTTCTGACCATTCCTAGCTCCTTGCCTATTCCCTTGTAACACTCCAATCCTTCTAGTGAAAAAAACCTTTGCAGGGCTTTACCCCTTGCCAGGAGGTAACTAATGGGATATAACCCCCAGAGCAGCCTCAATTCATATCTTGTCAGGGGCAGGGCTTCTCAGGATAACTTAGCCCCATACTTAGCAACTACTTGGGAACTTTCCTGGAGGAACTAAGCAGAAGGGTCCTACAAGAGGTTTTTGCCATGAATAGATACTGGGAGTTTAATATCTAGGTGATTCAAAAGTTAAGTCTTTCCCTAAGCAAAGTAAGTGTAAAATTCTCTCTTCTGCTCTAATCTGTGCTTGCCTTAGCTTCGTTAGTCTACTCATGCTTAGGAACTCATAAATCAGATTTGGTGTTTGCCTGTTACAAACTGGATATTAATGAAAGGTAACCTAAAAATGAGTCTTTAAATGTCAATACTTTATTGCAATTGAATTTGATGTATGATTCACAAGTAGAATTAGTTCAACTGCTAGAAAAGCAGAAAAACTTAGCAAAGCTGTTACTAATAAAATTGCTTTAGTTGCTTAGTTAATAAAATGCCCAAATTGTTTTTTCAAAGATTTATTTTATTTATTTATCGCCCCCTTGCTGCTTGTGCTCACTGTGTCCATCTGCTGTGCGTTCTGTGTCTTCTGTGTCTTGTGTGCTTGTCTGTGTCTGCTTGTCTCCTGGGGCCTCTTCTATGGCAAACAGGAGCCCAACTGCTTGAGCCACATCCACTTCCCCCAAATTGTTTTAAAGTGGAAACTAACCAAGAGTTAAGATAATTAAAGATGCCTTTATTACAAAACAGCAGAAGGGTAATATCTGAAATTGCTATAACAGGGTGGATTTAGCCTAGAACTTATTATTGTGATGGTAATTCTAAACTAAGTTTACCTTAGTTTATGGTTACTCCAGGTCTAGCCACACCCTTGCTTTATTTAGCTCACTAGCCTCAGGTCACCCATAGATTTCAGCTATTGTGATGGAAACTATTGTTTATGGTTACTTCATGTCTAGCCAAAACCCTTGCCTTTGCTTATGAGTATTTCATGACAATTTCTGTTCCTTATGGCTCAGAGAAAAGCAAACTTGGGACAGCTCTGTCTCCTGTCCTTCAACTGGTATTAGTGACCCTGCTTTCTCTTGTGACTCCCGGTGGTTGTGTGGCCTGGTAAAATACTTGACCCTCAGGTTGGATGTCCTCTCTTCCAGTCTAGCCATGGAGGACTGGGAAGGGGCCCTCCCACCTTGAGTGTTGATGTTCCTAAAAAGCAGCAAGTCATGAGAAAAACCAGTTTCCCTGAAGCTTCAGTGACCTCAGTGAGGATATACTGGAATTAGTTTTTTCATCCGAGGTCTATTAAAGTCAAAAAGGGAAATAAGCAAAATTCTAAAGTAACAAAAAATTCTGTTAATTGTATTTTAAAGCATTGGACATATTTTGGTTATAAGCCAATAATTAGAGAACTAAATTCTTGTGTAAAACTGCATGGTCACAGTGCAAATTAGAGTAATTAGAAATAGCCTTCAAATGATTCTTTTAAATGTTATTTTATAGTTAAACTTATTTTGTAAAAGAATGATAGTTTTAAGTAACTTATAGTGAGCTGTATTTTTGTGGCTAACTCTCTATTTGTGCCTGGCAATTTCCTCAGTGTACATTTCTATATATCAGGATGGTAATATCAAATTAACAAATGAAATTTCTTAAAAGAGTTCTATTCAAATTGTCAAATTAAATATGCATTTATATATGTGAATGAGTATTTGTGGAGCCAAAATTAGGCTAAGCAGGATGGAAAGGTCATATAGAAATCTGAATACAGAAACAATTAGGAAAGGGAAAAACATTTTCCTAAGATCTTTGACCTACCCAACACCCAAGGCCTTCTCTTTGCAAGAGCTCTGAAGGAGGGGTTAGGTGTGTCAGATTAAAACTATATCTTCCAGGCCGTGTAATTAAGAATCAGTTTGCCCTGTAATTCCCCAATTTAAACCTACCAGGTTTAAAATAAGGGTGGTTAATTACCAACTTCAATAACTATAGGAAAACTCCTTGAATGCTAGGGGAATAATTTTTAAAACAAATTAAACAATTATATTCTTAAACCTAGCAGTCAGTATGCTTTTAAGATTGCTCACACATTTAGAATTTTATTAAAGAAAAGAGGTTTTAGCCTCCTGCAAAGGGAGGAAAAAGGACATTCCTTGCATAAACTATAATGGTTTCAATTTTATTTAGCTTGAGTGTAATCTCCCTAAGTTTATAGGATATCAATTAAATAAATTAACATTTTATGTATTAAATCTTTAAGATGATGAAAGGTGTACATTCATGTTTAATGAAATTAAGTTAAAGAAGGAAATGTAGATCTGCCTTCTCGTAAATGGATAAAGTAAATTTCTTTGGTTAATTTAATAAGCTTCTTTAAAGTTAAAGTAACTTCTGCTTATAAGAAGTTTGTGAAAGCTTCTTCTAAACTGAAGCATTTAAATGGCTAATTCCTGGAAGCCATTATTAATTAAAAACTTAAATTGATATTAATAATAAAAAGTAACTTCTTAACAGGAAAATCTGTCAGAGGCCACCTCAATCTGCATATTAAAGTGGTGATAAGGAAAGGTAACCTTGATTCCATTGGGACACCTCAGTTTACATAACATAATGGAGAAAGTTTTTCCTGTGCTGCTAAAGTGAAACACCATAATTAATGCAGTCTTGGTAAAGGTGTAAAAGTAAAAAGCAAAGTACTGAATAGTTAAATTCATTTGAAATGATATACATTGCATTGTATTTAGAAAGTTTTCAAAAATTAAGAGATACAGTTCAGTATCATCAAACTTTCTTGTACATTTAAACTACACCTTCCATACTCTGCATTTTACCTCTCCATTTGAGTTATTGGCTAAGTCAGTCACTAACCCCTAAAACAATAAAAGTACCTATTACATATCTGGACAGATTCCTGAAGAATATGGAGAGTATGATTACTTTCAGACTCCTGCAGCAGTCAGCATTGGCTCAATTTGGCCAGGTGTACAATGGACATTACATCCTGACTAGCTCTGTTTCATAGTGCTAAAGGGTGCTATGCACTAGGCTGGTGAAATATTGGAGCCTACCTTCCTAGCTTATCTCTGAGCTGCAGCATGCTGGCTGTGTGAAGAGCATACCAAGTGGAGTAATAATTACCATAGTGATGTAAGTAGACCTTAAACACAATTGGCATTATTGCCTGCTCCCACAGAGAGAGAATATGTATAGCATTGCAAATCTGGAGCTTAGATCTATTAATTGCAGTTCAAAGAGAAACTTATGCATTGATGGATGCATCAATTAGTATTAAATACTGTAACTATATGTCTTCTATTTTAGATCATATGCAGAGGGAAATTGAACTTGATAAAAATCCTGGTATATTTAATTCATTTTCTAAGTAATTAATGAAAGTGCCTATAAAACAAGACTGGCTCTCTTAAGTACTGTCTTTATATTGCTTGCCATATGCCTGTCTCATTACTGCCTATATTGTCTTTGTGAGTGTATGACTAGGGCAGTGCCTCTCTTCTTACCTCTCCCAGCTGTTCTAAGCATAACCACTGCTGTGGGAACTGGGGTTGGCAGTTTATACCCAAACTCAGGAGGTCTACCCCAATCTCTCCCTAGAAGTAACCAACAGCATAAAAGAATTCAAGGAAGAATGCTGTTTCCCATCAACTTTGGAAGGATGCAGTCCCTGAAGGCACATGGATTTTCTTAATTGTGTGGATCAGAAATGGCCGAACTACAAAGGCTGGTCCCCTTTTTTAGGCTGTTCATCACCATCCTCTTTATCCTTTTTGTGGGACAATTATCTTTAAAATTCTAATTAATTTTATTTCTTACAGAATCAATGCCTTATTTGTCATGTGGGGATTTTATCTTGTTCCAAGTAAGTTGCTGGACCTGTCCTCCCTCAACTTCAATAGAGTAGGCAGAGAAGTTTATGCCCTGTCTGGCAGGGACTACTGCCCTATCCAGCAGGAAGTAACTACTGAATAATGACCATTACCCCTCAGCACACCCTTAACAAGAAGTACATGAACTCTTGGAGGGGGCAGTTGAGGCAGGTTAATATAGGGAAATGAGGAGAAGATGAGCCAGCATTGGCTCAATTTGGCCAGGTGTACAATGGTCATTACCTCCAGACTAGCTCTGTTTCATAGTGCTGAAGGGTGCTATGCAACAGCCTGGCCAAAAAGCAACATGACCAACACACAACATTCCCATAAGACCCCACCAAGATCTTTACCTTAAACTTAAGGTCCCAGTTTCTCTTTCTGGGACCTCCCCTTGACCCCATATATTCCAAACAGTCCTCATCATTGGGCCCCACCATTGGTGGGGTAGCCAATGACAGCTGGGGCCCCTCCCCTTGGAATTAGCAAGGAGAGGTGTAATCAATAGTTTAATAAGGATAATCACACAAACCAGATTGTCTGTCTGGATACAGGAGCCCACAAAAAATCTTGGTGTATTTTTCCATTGTTCTCTGCCACTTCTCAGCAAGTTCTGTTCTTTCCCCTCATTTCCCAACAAATTTTTTCTAAGGACCTAAAAAAGATGAAATGGAATGGATGTAGCTCAAGTTGTTGAGCACCTGCTTCCAATATCCTAGGTTCTGGGTTTGATCCCTGGTACCACCTCAAAACAAAACAAATAAATGAAAAAACAACTCTCATTGGGGAGTGGAAATAGCTCCATGGTTGAGTGCCTGCTTCCAATGAACAAGTACCTGGGTTTAATCCCCAGAACCTCCTGAAAAAAACAAAGAGCTAAAACTGAAGATCTAACTGAACCCCTGGAAGAAATAGAAAAAGAACAGCAAACTATTCCCAAATCAAACCAATTCAAAGGAAAGAAATAGTACAGATAAGAGCAGAAATAAATGAAATAGAAAACATAAAACTATAGAGGATTTCAACAAAATTAAAAGTTGGTTCTTTGAGAAGATCAACAAAATCAATAAACACTTAGATGACAAAAATGAGAGAATATGCAAATAAATAAAATAAAAAATGGCAGGGGGACATTACAACTGGCACCTCAAGTAATAGAGGTCATAAGAAGATATTTTTAAAAACAGTAAGCCAAAAAACTAGATAATGTAGATGAGGTAGACAAATTCCTAGAAAAACACTTCAACTTCAATGACACTAGAGGAAATAGAAGACCTTAACAACCAATCACAAGTGAAGAGGAAAGAATGCTATGAAACGCAGTCTATGAAGCTAATATCAACCTAATACCAAAATCAGAAAAAGATATTATAAAAAAAGAAAATTACAGACCAATATCTCTAATGAATATAGATGCAAAAATCCTCAATGAAATACTTGCAAAGGGAATCCAAAAGCACATTAAAAGAATTATACAACATGATCAACTCGGTTTTATACCAGGTAAGCAAGGGTGTTTCAACACAAGAAAATCAATTAGTGGAATAAACCACATTGATAAATTGAAGAAGAAAAATCACATGATCCAACCCAACCTCACACCCTACCCTTTACAGAGAAGCACTGCTGAATCGAATCACATTGCTGCACCACTGTCATGTCCATCCACTTCAGAACTACACACTTCCACCTTCCATGGATAGTCCAACCCAAACCACACTTTACTATTCCTCACGGACTACCACCACCAAACCCATCACAACACTGCACCATTCTCACACTCCTCCACTGGCCAAATACACACCTCCACTTTATCATAAACTTCCCCATATGAGCAGTGACTCACCAACCTCTACTCCCTTTTTGTCTCCTGTAAACCAATCTTCCAGACTCTAACTCTGTGAGTCTGCCCAATATGCTTAATAAATATCAGCAACCTCATGTAACATTTGTTCTTCAGTATCTGACTTGCTTCAATCAACATTAGGACATCAAGATTCATCCATGTGAACCCTTGTGTTAATACTGCATTCCTTCTTGCAGCTGAGTAACAGTCCATTGTATGCATATACTACAGTTTGCTTATCCATTTATGTGTTGATGGACATTTAGGTTGCTTACAACTTTTGACAATAATGAATAATGCTGTTATGAACATTGGTGTGCATATATGTGTTCATGAGCCTGCTTTTAATTCTTCTGGGTATATACCCAGCAGTGGGATTGCTGGATCATATGGTTGTTCTATAATTAACTTCTTGATGAACCACCAACTGTCCTCCACAATGGCTGGACAATTCTACATTCCCACTAGCAATGGATAAGTGTTCCCTTTCCTCCACATCCTCTCCAACACTAGTATCTCCTATTTTTTTAATAGCCACAAGTCTATTGGGTGTGAGATGATATCTCATTGTAGTTTAGATTTGGATTTCCTTTACAGTTAATGACGTTCACCATCTTTTCATGTGCTTTTTAGCATTTGTATTTCTTCTTTCTATTTAATCTCTTGCCCATTTTTTTAAATGTTTTTTCTGTCTTTTCATTTTTGAGATGTAGAATTTCTTTATATATGCTGGATTAGGCTCCTATTGGTTAGATAATTCCCAAATATTTTCCAATTCAGTAAAAACTGCCATGGTAATTTTTATTGGGATTGCATTAAATCTGTAAACTAGTTTGGGTAGGATTGACATCTTAATGATGTTCTGTCTTATCCATGAACAGGAAATATTCTTCCATTTATTTAGGTATTTTTTAACATCCTTTAGCAGTGTTGTGTAGTTTTCAGTGTACACATCCTTTACATCAGTAGGTAAATCAATTCCTAGGAATTTAATTCTTTTAGTTACTATTGTAAATGGGATTTTTCTCTTGATTTCTTCCTCAGATTGCTTGTTATTGGTGTACAGAAATGGTACTCATTTTTGGATGTTGATCTCTTATGTTGGCATTTTAGTGAACTCATTTATGAACTCTAGAAGCTTCGTTTAGATTTCTCAGGGCTTTCTATGCATAGGGTCATGTCATCTGCAAATAGTGAAATTTTTACTTCTTTCTTTCCAATTTTGATGCCTTTTATGTATTTTTCTTGCCTAATTGCTTGATTAAGTAATTCTAACACAATGCTAGATAAGGGAGGTTGCAGGGGACATCCTTGTCTTGTTCCACATCTTAGAAGGAAAGCTATCCATGGAACTGAGGTGAAGGAGCAGGTGAACTCTGCAGTTTTGCAGGTCTGTGGTTAAAACTACAATGTTGGGACTGTTCTATTGGCAAATATAGCAGGAGAGGATTACTGGTGTAAGGTGTTAGATATGGGGGGATATACATGACAGGGTGAATCTGGGGCAGGATTCTATGGAATATGTTAGTGTTCATATTTTCATAATGTGTAATATCAGTGGGTGGAGACCCACAAAATAACCAAGAAAATATCAAACTCCCATCCTGAGGAGTCCTGCTATATTCTAAATTAGAGCAACAACAATCCTTCCAGAAAAGAGGCAGTGCCTAATATAGGAAAACAGACCAATATGTCAAGTTGTCAATATTATTGCAAGTAACTATGATTCTTGTTCTTCAATAAATGAAACTTAGTGGTTAACATAGATTCTGATGAGAGGGGGAGGGAAGAATAAAATAGATGGAACATAGGGCTTTTTTAGGGTATTAGAATTGTTCTGCATAACCTTCCAATAATGGGCACAGGACATTTTAAATCTCATCAAAACCTATAAAAGTGTACAGTCAAAAATGTAAATGTAATGTAAATAGAAGGAATGCCCCTTCCTTGAACTGCCTGCAGAAGGGCTGGGAGGGGCAGGGCCATATTGGCTAATGGACTATTCCCCCTCAGTAGTATGGAGACTGGCACCAAGAGCACAATCAGTCTGCTACAAAAGAACATTAATTGCTCAAATCCTTGATTTATTTTTCTGGGAACCCCCATAGGTAAGCAAGAACTCACTGTTAATCATTCCATAAGCTATGTATTAGCTAATCCCCTCTTTGTGCTGTGCTGCCCAATATAAACTTTGTTTCCCTACTGTATGGGTGTGGTCACTGCCTAATGGCCACCATCACGACATGTGAGTAAATAAAGTATCACGGCTGTTGCTGGCCTTATGGCTTCTGTGTGGATTCTTTGGAATATCAAAATTATTTGTTTGGCCTTCCAGGCTAGACCCTTCTGCATTACAATTGGTGTAGTTGGCAGGATGTTCCAGAGAATTCCACCAGGATTAAGGTGGTTGAAAACATGCCAGACATTCCAGAAACTGTAGGGGAGACCCTATAATACATAGGGGAGTGTGCTGCAGGTAGGATTCTGGGGCGATTATGAACTACTATGTGGCACAAGCTTGCCCAGCTGAAAGATGATTAAGGACCCATGAGGGAGTTGGAGGATGCCCCATACACTCCCACTGGATTAGTGCAGTTAGAGAAAAGAGTAAAGGGAACCTTTATTTAGAAAGAGAAATGTGCAGTGGCTGCAGCCATTGTATGGCCCTTCCTCCTTAACTTGCATGATAGTACTAACAAGCTATTAGCAGCCAGGCAAAGACAAGGTGAGTGGAGGAAGACTTAAGTGTTGGAGCAGGATCTCTGACTGATGCAGGTAGATCAGAGGGAGAATTTAACTGAGAAATCAAAGGAAGCATGAGAACAGGTACAGACAAAGGCCTGTCAATATGTGCTGGTTAAAAGAAAAGAATAACAACTAGAAAGGAATTTGTAGACTTCCACCTCTGCCTTAGTGACTGGTCTTTTTGAGCAACTAAAGCTGGAAATAGTGAATCAGATGTAGAAACTATAGAAGAATCTTTAAATCATGTTAAACTGCTTGTGCAAAGGAAGGTTAAATCACAGATACAACTTTCCAGGTAAGCAGAAGTATGAAATAAGACACTTGTCTGTGAAATCATGCTTGTAAGAAAACATTCTGCTAAAGAGTTAACTAAGATAAGGAAAATATTCCAGCAACAACTCTGCAACCTCCTGCTGCCTGAATGAAGTGGCTGCGAGCTAGTGGGAGCTGATAGAATTAAACTGCTGGAAGAGTAGAAAAACTTAGCAACATTAATGTTCTCTGTTTTGTTTCCATGCTAATTCTAATTGGGCCTATATAGAGCCAAATTGATAAAATTAGTGCTGTTAAAGTTTAGTAATTTTGAACTAAACAACTTTATGAAAATAAGAGAATAGAACAATTCTAGCAGCTTTTGTAAGCCTGCTATTAAAAATATACTACAAACCTGAAAGCTCATAATACTTGTGTAAACTATAGAAAAGTTTGAATGGGATGTTTCTTTGACAATGTTTTAAGTTTTAGACACACTTTAGTTTGATCAGAATTTTTATCAAGGTTTTAACAAGGAACTTTTCATTTTGAATCAAAGCTTACTCCTAAGTGTACTCCTAAGGAGTAGTAATCCAAAATATATGCATTAAATGTCTGTCTAAAATGCTAAAATAGAGCTTCACTGCATTTGTACTGCTCAACTATCCCTAACTGGTTGCTGATTACTAATAAAAGTGTTGCCAAAAGTGAGCTTGCATATTACAGGCAGCACAGATTCCAGAAGAAATCTTAAAAGCAGTAAAATCAGAGATGTGAAATGATGGAGGGCTTGGAGACAGCCATATCAAAGGAGTAAGAATAATGGGTCAAATTAATAAGCTTTATGGTTTTGTTGGTGTGTCATAACTCTTTTTGCATTTGTTCAGTGTATATTTTGATACCTCCAGATGGTAATATTAAATTGTTAAATGAAAATTCATCAAAGAACACTATTCAAATGGCCAAAAAAATTAAATAAGTGCTTAGATTAATAAATAAGTATGGATGCTAATATGATAAATTAGGATTATATGTGCTAAACTTTAACATGATAAAAATAATAAGTTTTGACTAATGAAGTTACTATAAACCTCTTCATAAAAAATTGTTTTTGCCTAAATTGTAATGAATAGTTTATTTTTCTTCACAGAATGGAATGAGGAATGTGAGACTTGAATGGATATTCAAAGAAGTGAAAGGTTTGTGGAAGTGCTAACTAAAATTTTATAAGTTTGTTTAAGGGAGTGTGATTTGTCCTAAGAAAAAAATGGCTGGTTTTCATAAAAGCAGAATGGAAGAATATGGGACAAAACTTGTAGAAGATATTGTAGGAGGTAGCATTAAGTAAAGGAATGTGTTCTGTGAGGGTGAAATTTGTCTTAAGTAACTATAGTCTATGTGTTTATGAATAGTTATAAGGAGTTTATAAAATAATTGTTTAAACTGAAATATTTAAATGGCTAATTCCAGGAAATCATTATCACACAGATACTGAATTGATGCTAATAACAAAAAGTAACTTCATAACAGGTAAACCTGTCAGAGGCCACCTCAATCTGCATATTAACATGGTGGTAGGGAGAAGATAATCTTGATTCCATTGGGAATCTTAGGTTTTCATAAAATAATGGAGAAAGTAGTTTTTCCTGTACTGCTAAAATAAAATAGCTATTAATTAATGTAATCACGATAAAGGTGTAAAAGAAAAAGTAAACTAATGAAATGGCTAAGTTCATTTGATGTTTTAAGTTGAATGAAAAATGTTTAACTAAAAGGGATTCTTTAAGTCTCTGTTAATCAAAGTTGTATGAGTAAAATGTTCATATGATCACCTGTTAATCATTGCTTTATTATTTTTGAAAAACGGCATGTGTCACAGAAACAACCTCTCTGCTTGGAAATCAAGAGACAGATGCTTTGGCTCATATTCATCTAATTTGTCCCACCTCCACTAAAGCAGCAGCTCTGTGGCTGCAGAAAGAGAGTGGCCATAGGGGACAGCTAGGGGTGGTATATAACAGCAGATTATCATAAATTAAAGTAATGCTACTACAGTCCCAAATATTGCTAATTTGTTGCAAGAAATTAATATCCAGTTATATAACTATCACTTTGTTTCAGAACTTGCTAAGGCTTTCTTTAGTATCTCCTTAGGCAAGTCAAGACAGCCTGCATTCACCTTCATGGGAAAAGGCCAATGGTGGATTTTGCAGTGCTTCCCCAAGGCTATGTGCATAGCCCAACCACCTGTCCTGGCCTGATGGCAAAGAATCTGGCTGCATGGAAAAAAACTTGTGGTTATAACTCTATTTCATTATATTGATGATATGTTAACCTGTAATTCTTTTTCAGAATTAAAAGAAGCATCAGAAATAATGGTATCTTACCTAAAGTGCCTGGAATGGGCAAACAACTGGGAGAAGCTGCAAGGTCCTTGCTACTCTGTCAAACTCTTAAGTATTGTTAAAATATAATATTTTGTTATAATTTAACAAAATTATAACAATGAGGTGGAGCCAGTGGCCACTTGACACTTTTGGGGCAGGGAGGGGACAAGTAGTTGAAATACAGGGGCTTCTTTGGGATTTGGAGGTTGTCCTGAGTACCGTTGTGGCAACGGATGTAGGCCATTTTAAATCAGCACATACCACTCAGAACTGTGTGGGAGAGAGTGTGGTCTACGATGTAAACTGTGGTCTATGGTTGGTGGAAAGGCCCCAGGATGTGTAAGTCCATTGAGGGTGGTGGGCCACATTTGTGGGAGATGTTTGTGTGGGAGATGTGGGAGGTGGGCAACATGGGAATCCCAGGGGGTTCTGTGTAATATTTTCGGTAATCTAAGGACCTCTTAAAATATATTTATATATAAATAAATAAATAAATAAATAAATAAATAAATAATAAAAATAAAAATAAAAAAAATAAAAAATATATAATATTTTCTCATACCACAAGCTCCAAAACAACTAATGGCCTTTCTGGGCTTGTTGGGATATTGAAAACTCTTTATCCTTCACTTAGTTCAGATACTAAAACCATTGTATGTGTTAATTAGGAAAGTTTGGCATGGAAATGAAAAACTCCACCAGCAGGCTCCTTTCAAAAAAAAGGGTAAAGAGGACAATAACAGGCTCAAGCAGTAAGGGGGTTGGACATTGACTTACCCTGTGAATTGGTTGTGGCCAGCATGAATATTGGCTTTTGGTGGGGTTTGTGATAGAGGCAACATTCTAAACATATACCCCTTGGGTTTTTTGGTTTTTTTTTTGGGAACTTGTCCAATTTATTTATTTATTTATTTATTTTTGGTAGATATTTTCCTTTATTACTTTTTTTTTTTTTTATTATGGGTAAAAAATCAAAATTCTCACAATACATACAAACATTTGCAAAATGATATATAAATATATATGCATATATGTGTATTTGCTTACAAAAATGTTGTTTATATATATATTTTAAGAGGTGTTTAGATTACCCAAATTATTAGTCACAATTGTGAGGAGGGATCAAAGTACAATATTGCCCCCTAGAAAAGCAACTGTATGCAGCATACCAAGCCCTGCTGCAAGTGAAGGGATTAACCCAATCATGTCCAGTCACTCTGAAGACTGCCATCTCTATCCATGGGTGGACTGCAAATACTAAAAATTAGACAGGGAACAATGGACTATCATGGGCTGACTCTGTGGTTAAGAATCTGTGGAAGGACACCTGGGATGCCTGCCAACTACAGCAAGTAACTGTCTATCATGTCACCGCCCACTCCTCTAACACCCCTTTCAGGACTGTTAAGGCAGATGCCCTCACAAAGATCCAGAGATATATCATTGAGACCCAAGAAGCAGCACAGTGGCTCCACAGGAAAATGGACATCATGGCTACTGTACCCTGTGGCAGCACTTCCAGGTGCCTGTTACTCACCAACAGCTCATGAACATCACCCATGAGTGTTCATTATGCTCTCTCCAATGACTATGACATCAGCCTCCTCCTGCTCTTAGAAGGGGCAAGGTATGCTTTCACTGCTGCAGAGCCTGCAATGGGACTCTTGTAAACAGCCAGCTACTATTTGCTACCTAGAAAATATAAGTGCCCTATATGGGATGCCAGCCCAAATTGACAGTGACCAAGAAACTATGTTTACCAGTCACGTCAGGCAGTTTTAGACTATGGGCCAGGATATTGCTTTGACTTTTTATTTTTAAAAAATGAATGCCTTTTAATGAAACAGATAAAAGATGTTAAGGGAGCCATACAAAAATGGACTATTCAAATTCAGCACTGGCCACAGCTCCAGTTAAGATGCTAACAGCAAGACCAATGCAGGCACAAAGATTATGAGTTAAAGTGCCAGCTGCCCAAAAGGGGAATAATAATAATTTGTTATTGCCTATGACTCAAATTTTAAAAATGGGAAAAAAAATGAGGTCATTTTCACCATACTACTGGCCTATGCAGCCATACTGCTTGGGAATCTTGAGTGCATGGGGAATAAAAGTCACCCAAAACATTATTATAAAACCACACTTAATAATCTGAGGTCTTCTATTCCTGCTGAAACTCTATATGTGTCAATGTGAACTCTTCTTGTGCCTAAACTGATTTTTAATGTCACTAAAGGAAACTTAAAAAATTTGGGAAGAGAAAAATATATTGTATTAGAAATCACCTCATTAAGACCCCCTACCTGGTACTTTGTTGTCTACTAATGAAAATGTTGCTTGTATACTCGTAAACCAGCATAATCTGCCCCTCTGTCTATATGAAACCACAAAAGGAAATCTGTAATATGTACTTATTAGTCTCTTAGCAATCAGGGGTGGAATTTTAATCTCTTGCTATTCACTTTATTGCTCTTGTGGTGTTTGGCTACAGTGCTCAATGCTCTGACTGCTCAGATATCACTGAAGACTGTTGGGTAGATTGTATGGTGGAAGGGACATTGGGGTGGAGCATAAGATAAATAGAAGGAATGCCCCTTCCTTGAACTGCCTGCAGAAGGGCTGGGAGGTGGAAGGCCATATAAGCCAATGGCCCATTCACCCTCAGCAGGGGAGAGACTGTCACCAAGAGTGCAATCAGTCTGCTACAAAAGAATATTTATTGCTAGAACCCTTAATTTACTGTTCTGGGAACCCCCTATAGGTAAGCACTCACTATTAATCATTCCATTGGCTATATATTAGGTAGCCCCCCTCTTTGCGCTGTCCTGCCCTATACAATCTTTGTTTCCCCACTATACAGGTGCAGTCACTGCCCAATGGTTGTCACTGGGACATGTGAGTAAATAAAATGGCATGGCTGCTGCTGGCCTTATAGCTTCTATGTGGATTCTTTGGAATATCAAAAGTATTTGGTCAGCCTTCCCAATCTCTCTATGCTTACCCTTCTGTACATACCTGCTTTTCTGTTTCCCTCTTTCTAACATATTTTTATTTATATTTTGTAAACAGCCATATATATGCAATATCACCCATATTTGTATTTTACATGTGGTTTCACTATGGTATAAGGACCCATATTACATTTTTTAGCTTCCTTTCTAGTAATATACATGTCCTTAGATTTTCTCTTTTGGCCACTCTCATACCCATATTATAGCTCTGCTAGTCACAAACACAATGAAATGCTCTTACCATTGCCATTCACTTCCAAAGGTTAAAAAAAAAAAAAAAACCTTCTAACCACTTCTGCACAGATTAATTATCAGCTTTCCATTCTCTACCCTCATTCTATTTTCTGGTGACCTGTGTTCTAATTATTAATTTCATGAATTTATATATTTAGTTCATAATAGCACAATAATAGAGTATTTGTCCTTTTGTGTCTGGCTTGTTTCAACCAATGTAATGTCCTCAAGGTACATACATGTGGTCATATACTTATGACTTCATTTTTCCTACAGCTGCATAATATTCCATCAACACCTGAGTTGTTTCAAACTTTTAGCCATTGTGAATAACACCTTTATGAACATTGGTGTGCAGATGTCTGCTTGTGACACTGCACTCAGTTTCCCTGAGTATATATCAAGTAATGGTATTGCTGGGGCACATGGCATGTCTATATTCAATGTCCTTAGGGAGTGCCAAACACTTCTCCACAGTCTATACCATTCTACATTCCACAAAACAATGAATAAGTGTTCTCTCTCAACATCCTCTCCAATATTTACAGTTTTCTGAATTTTTGATAGGGGCCAGTCTAATAGGTGTGAAACGATATCTCACTGTAGTTTTGACGTGCATTTCCCTAAACACTAGTGATGTTGAACATTTTTTCAGGTGATTCTTTGCCATTTGTATTTCTTCTTTGGATAATTACCTTTTCAAATCTCTTGTCTGCTTTTTAATTGGGTACTTTGTCTTTTTATTGTTGAATTGTATGATCTCTTTATATATCATGGATACTAAACCCTTATCAGATATCTGATTGCCAAATATTTTCTCCCATTGAGTTTGCTGACTTTTCACACTGTTGACAAAATCTTTTGAGGTGCAAAAGTGTTTAATTTTGAGGAGGTTCCATTTATCTACTTTTTTTCTTTTGTTGCTTGTACTTTTGGTGTAAGGTTTAAGAAACAACCACTTACCACAATATCTTGAAGATATTTTCCTATATTTTCTTCTAGGAGTTTTATGGTTGTTGATTTTATATTTAGGTCCTTGATTCCACTTGGAGTTAATTATTTTTTGAATGTGTGGATAAGAGTCCTTACTCTTTCTTTTGGATATGGCTATGGAGTTCTCTCAGCACCACTTGTTGCAGAGAGAGTTCTGGCCCAGATGGTTGGGCTTAACAACCTTGTTAAAAATAATGACTGTAGATGTGAGGGTCTATTTCTGAGTTCTCAATTTGGCTCCATTGGTCAATCTGTCTGTCTTTATTCCAGTACCATGCTGCTTTTACCCCTTAGCTGAGCAGTATGTTTTAAAGTCAGGAAGTAAGAATCCTCCAAGTTCATTCTTCCTTTATAAAAACATCTTTGACTATTCAGGGACTCCCTCCAAATAAATTTGGTAATTGTCTTTTCAGTTTGTACAAAATTAGCTGTTGTGATTTTTATTGAGATTGTGTTGAATCTATAAATCACTTTAGATAGAACTGACCTCTTAACGATATTTGTTCTTCAAATCCTTTAACATGACATGTCCTCCCATTCATTTAAGACTTCTTTTGTTTCTTTTAGCAATGTTTTGTAATTTTCTGAATACAGGTCCCATATGTGCTTGATTAAGTTTATTCCTAAACATTTGATTGCTTTAGTCACTATTATAATAGAATTCTTATTCTGATTTCTTCCTCAGATTACACATCAGTAGTGTACAGAAACACTATTTACTTTTGCATATTAATATTGTATCCCAATACAATATTGGGAATTTGCTGAATTCACCTATTAGTTCAAGTAGCTTTGTTGTGGGTTTTCCAGGATTTTCCAGATATGACACATCAACAGCAAAAATTGCAAGTTTTACATCTTCCTTTCCTATCTGGGTGACTTTTATTTCTTTATCTAGCCTTATTGCTCTAGCTAGATCTTCCAGCACAATATTCAATAGCAATTGTGACAGTATGCATCCTTGTTTTATTCCTGATCTCAGTGGGAAAGCTTTCAGAGTTTTGAGTAAAAAGCTATATGTGGGTTTTTCCTATATTTATTTTAACATACTGATTAACCTTCCTTCTATTCCAATCTTTTGGAGTATTTTTTAACAAGATATGATGCTGTATTTTGTCAAATGCCTTTTCTGAATCAATCAGAGGATCACGTGATTTTCACCTTCAATTTATCTATGTGGTTTATTATACTAACTCCTTTTCTTGTATTGAAACACCCTTGCATACCTGGGATGAAACCCACTTGATTGTGGTGTATAATTTTTTTAATGTGCTTTTGGATTCTGTTTTCAAGCATTTTGTTGAGGACTTTTACATCTATGTTCATTAGAGATATTGGTCTTTTTCTTTTTTGTATCATGTTTGTCTGGCTTTTGTATTAGTATGGTGTTGGCTTCAGGAAAGTGTTTAGTAGCTTTCTTTCCTGTTTAATTTTTTGGAAGAGCTTGAGCAATATTGGTATTAGATTGTCTTTGAATGAATGGTAGAATTCACCAGTGAAGCCATCTGGTCCTGGGATTTTTATCTTTGGGAGGATTTTTTTTTGAGGTACAGGGTCAGGGATTGAACATGGGGTCTTGTATGTGGGAAGCTGGCACTCAATTGCTTGAACCAGATATGCTTCTCTTTGGGAGGTTTTTGATAACTGTTTCAATCTCTTCACCTGTGAGGTCTTCTATTTTTTTTCTAGGGTCAGTGTAGGTGGTTTATTTGTTTCTAGGAATTTGTCCACGTCATCTACATTGTTTAGTTCTTTGGCATACAGTTTATCAGAGTGTCCTCTCATGATCTCTCTTATCTCTACAGGGTCCATGGTCATGTACCCCCATCATTTCAGATTTTATTTATTTGCATCTATTCTCTTATTACTTAGCTATAGTGGAAAAACAGCTAGGTACTGGCATAACATGGTCAGCTTGAGCAAAGGAACCAAATCAAGAACACAGAAATAGACCCTCACATCTATAGTCAAGCGATTTTTAACAAAGCCATCAAGCCCTCAAAGCTGAGCCAAACAGCCTGTTCAACAAATTGTGCTGGGAGAACTGGATATTCATCTCCAAAAGAAAGAAACATGAACCCTTTCTCACACCATATACAAAATTAGCTCAAAATGGAGAGATGGGGGCATCTCATCCTACAGCTCATCCTACAGGGCAGTTAGCAATCTAAACAGAGCTATCTAAAATATGTGTTTGGGGGTTTCTGGAGACCACAAGAGCATCCTGTAGCATCCTTGAAAGAATGGAAGGAGGTAAATGCCAATCTGCATTGAAAATTTGTGATTACAGCACTCCACACTGCAATCCAGGGCCAGTGCCCATCTTCCACTGGTGGCACAATACATCTCAGGAGCTATTCTGTGGCTAGAGTTGGTAGCTCAATTTCCCAAAATAGGGAGAGGAAGAGATGGTTGGGCACCAACTTTAGCTACTGCTTAATAAACTTGGCTGGTTAAAGTATAATCCTAGTAACAGCTAATGTTTGAAACTGTCTAAGTTAAAAAGAGCCTCGTAGCCACCACTTTAACTCTGATCCTGGCATAAGGGGAAGTAGGGCTATTTAAAATCATAGAGATGGTAGAGGCCAGCTTCTTTCCACACAGATCAAACTGCAGCCCTAGCTACCATAGGCTACAGCCCCAAGTCTGATAGGAAAGAAGCTGGGTGGACCTGCACCAGCCTTTCTAAACAACTGCAGTCACTTTTAGCAGGCACAGCCTGGACAGACATCTGGGGCTCCATCACCAAAATCAATAGGATAGGAGGAGAGCTGTGTTTCTTCAGTCTCTCTGGGCAACTCTGGGCCTATTCAGCCTACACAAACTGGTTTGTTGAGCATCTCGGACTCCACATCCACACCACATAGGATAGGAGGAGTCTGGAGTTTCCACAACCTCTCAGGGCAACTGCAGATACTTTTGGACTGCATGATCTCAACTGTTGGGTGCCTTTGGCTCACCCATGTTGGACAAGAGGGAGTTGTATTTTCCCATCCTCTAGGTAACTACAGGTGCTTTCTGCCCACACAAACTGAATAATCAGACACCTGTAACCCCATTCTCACCCCAAGTAGGATAGGAGGGAAGCTGTGTTTCCTTAGACTTTCTGGGCAACAGCAGGCAATTTTGGATACACAGACTGTACTACTGGGTGCCTGTGGATCCATCCCAATCCTCCAATAGAATAGGAGCAGACTATTGTGTCATCAGCCTTTATGGGCATGGAAGGTGCTTTTGCCCTGCTTGAACTGAACTGTTTAGTACCTGTGGATGTACCTCTCCCCCCCAAATAGGATAGGAGGGGTCTGTTGTTTCCTCAGCCTCTCTAGGCAATGGCAGGTACTTTTGGCCTAAAGGGACTGAACTGTTTGGTGCTTCTGGATCCTTCACCACCCCTCAATAGGATAGGAGGGGACTGGTGTTGCCTCAGCTTCTCCAGGCATAGCAGGTACCTTTGGCTGATATGGACTGAAATGTTGCATGCTTGTAGTTCCATCCCCACACCCTAAGGGATTGAAGGGACAGTACTCCCTCGGCCTTTTAGGGGAATTGCCCAAACCGTTTAGATTTTTGGACATGCTGGAGGGCCTATCCCCACCCCTGGCAGAGGAGTAGAGGGGCTATTGCTACATCAGTCTATCTGGGCAACTGTAGTCATTTTGGGAACATATGGCAGAAATTGCTGATGACACCTGCAACTCCATCCCCACCCTCAGCTTGGGAGAAGAGGGAAGGGTGTGAAGATTCATCAGTTTCTCTGGGCAATACAGACTGTCTTGCACTTCACAGATTGGATTACACAGCTGTAGCACCGTCCCTACCCTGGCAGAGGAGAAAGTTGGGAGAAGCTTCATCAGTTCCAGGGATAATGTGGGCAGCTTCAGCCTCCACAGCTTACCAACTCCACAGTGTAGATTGCTGTAATCACAAATCTTCAATGCAGAAGGGCATTCTCCTCCTTCCACTCTTTCACAGATGTTACAGGATGTTCTTCTGGTCTCCTGAGGCCCCAAACATATGCTTTAGAAAGCTCTGTTTAGATTGCTAACTGCCTTGTAGGATGAGCTGACTGTCTGAATATCTTACTCAGCCACTTGATTGCCCCATCTCTCCATTTTGAGCTAATTTTGTATATGGTGTGAGATAGCAGTCATGTTCCTTTTGGAGATGAATATCCAGTTCTCCCAGGACAATTAATGAATAGGTTGTTTGGTTCCTTAATACACAACAAGTAAGGAAGAAATGGCAAGGAAGCCCTAAACTTAAGAGAGAATCTGCACCAAGAATAAATACAACTAGTTATCCAGATGCCAAGACACCAACAAAAGTTTTCAATACATACCAAGAAACAGGAAGACATGGCCTAGTAAAAGGAAAAAGATAAGCTCCCAGGTGACATATAAGAGTTGAGACAACTACTCATAAATGTTCAAACAAATCTTAATAAATTCTATGAGATGACTAAAGAGGTTAAAGATATGAAGAAGACACTGGGTGAATACAATGAAGAATTTGAAAGCATGCATATAAGAATAGCAAATCTTATAGGAAAGAGAGAAGCATGCATGTAAAAATAGCAGATCATATGGAATGAAAAGCACATTAAATTAAACAAAACATACACTTGAGAAAGTGGATGAGGCTCAAGCAGTTGGGTGCCTGCCTCCCACATGAGAGGTCCTGGGTTCAGCTCCAAGAGCCTCCTAAAGAAGATGAGCAGACACAGTGAGCAGACACAAGTATAAAACAATGAGCAGACAGATGAGAGAACCATCTCAGAGAAGGGGGAAATAAATGAATCAATCTTTTTAAAAAAAAATACACTGGAGTCACATAACAGCAGATTGGAAGAGGCTGAAGAAAAGTTCAGTATGCTTAAAGACATGGGCTATGAGAGTGAACATACAAAAGGACAATGAAGAAAAAAATAGAAAAAAATTGAACAGGGTCTCAAGTAACAAAATGACAGCAAGAGATGTGCAAACATAAGTATTATGTCTGTCCCAGAAGGAGAGGATAAAGGAAAGGGGATAGAAGAAATATAAGAAGAAATAATGGTGGAAAATTTACCAACCCTACTGAAAGATATAGATATCCATGACCAAACACAACATACTCCCATTAGAATAAATCTGAATAGACCAACTCCAAGACACATGAAAATCAGAATGTCAAAGAGAGAATTCTGAGAGCAGCAAGAGAAATATGATCCATAAACTATAAGGCATACCCAATAATATCAAGTGCTGATTTCTCATCAATAACCAGGTAGGCAAGAAAGCAGTGGTATGATGTATTGAAGATACTGAGAGAGATGCTTGGAAGAGAGTGTAGAAATGAACATTGTATAAGTAAAAGTAACTAAAAGTGTTAAAAGGAGACAACCATCAAGATGGTGGCAGAGTAAGGAGCTCCTATAATCAGCAGCTGCTACAGGGCAACCAGAGCTATCTAAAGCACTTGTTTGGGGGCTCCAGGAGACTAGAAGGGCATCCCACAACATCCTTGAAAGAGTGTAAGGAGGAGACCGCCCATCTGCAGAGAAGATTCATAAATAGAGCGCTCCATGCCAGGGAGGCCAGTGCCCATCCCCCACTGGAGGTGCAAGCCACCTCAGGAGCTATTCTGCAGCTGGAATAGGAAACTCCACTTCCCAAAAATGGGGGAGGAAAAGACAGTCAGGCACCAACTTTAGGTACTGATTAGTAAATTCAGTGGGCTAAAGTATAATCCTAAGAACAGCTAAAGTTTGAACCTGTCCAAGTCAGAAAGAGGCCAGTAGCCACCATCTTAACTCCGTGGCTGACATGAGGAGAAGCAGGACTAATTAAAAATCACAGTGCTGGCAGGGCCCAGCTTCTTTCCATCTAGATCAGATTGCAACTCTAGCCAAAGTCCCAGGCCCACCTCAGGCAGGGAGGAAGCTGGGGGGAGCTACACCAGTCTCTCTGGGAAACTACAGGCCATGCCATGGAGGACAGTGATCATCTTACCTCAGCAGTGCAAGCCACCCCAAGACCTATTCTGTGGTGGGAATTGGAAGACCCATTTCCCAAAAACAGGGGAGGAAGAGACGGTTGGTCGTGATCTCAGCTAGGTTGGTAGATTCAGCTAGCTAAAGTATAACCCTGGAAAAGCTAGAGTTTAAGTCTGTCCAGGTCACAAGGATTCCAGTAGCCCCCATTTTGACTCCACCCCAGCATGAAGGGAAGAAGGGATGACTGAAAATCACAATGACAGTAGAGACTGGTTTCTTTCACCCAGATTGGCCTGCAGTTCTAGCCTAGGCTTCAGCCCCAATTCTATCAGGGAGGAAGCTGGTGGGCTCTGCAACAGCCTATCCAGGTAACTGCAGGTACATTTGGCTGGCACAGACTGAATAATTGGAAGTCTACCAAGACAACTGTGGTGATCTTGGACCTGCAGTGCATAGATTGCTGCCCACACTCACAGCTCCATCCCCAGCCCAGGCAGGGAGAAAGGGGCATGAAGCATCTTAAGTCTCTCTGGGCAACTACAGTCTAGGCCTACATGAGTTGGATTATTCCACACAGCTGTGGCTCTGTCCCTAACCCTGGCAAAGGAGAAAGTTGAGAGAAGTTTCATTGGTCTTTGGGGCAATGAGGGCAGTTTGAGCCTCCATAGCTTATAGCACCAACTACTTCCTTGGCTCCTACTACACAACCAACAAGGGAGAAAGCACTGGAAGCCCTAAACTAAAGAGAAAAACTGCACCCAGAATAAATACTCTAGTAAGCCAGATGCCAAGACACCAACAAAAAATTACAGTCCACACCAAGAAATGGGAAGATACGGCCCAGTTAAAGGAACAAGATAAGCCTCCAGATGATATAAAGGAGTTGAGACAATTAATCTTAGATGTTCAAACAAATCTTCTTAATAAATTCAATGAGATGGCTAAAGAAATTAAGGATATTAAGAAGATATTGGATCAGCAGAAAGAAGAATTTGAAAGCATATATAGAAAAATAACAGATCTTATGGAAATGAAAGGTGCAATGAATGAAATTAAAAATATACTGGACAGCCTCCCTCTTACCCGAGCGGGAGCAGCTGCTGGCGGGGAGGGTCGGGCCGCCGTGGCTCCCACCGTCTCCTCGGAGGTGCCCCCAGCCCCACAGTGGCCGCAGCTCGGCTCCCCACCGTCCCGCTCAGCGCCCAGCCACCTGGCTCCTCACAGTGCAGTGCGGAGGGCGACTGCGGCGGCCGCGGCGGCCGCTTCCACTTGCACTTCAACCCCCATGCTATCCCTGCCCGCGGCGGACTGCCCCCAGAGGCTCGCTGTGCTCCCCAACGCCATTGCAGACGGGTGGTGGTGGCCCGGGCACCATTGCGCTCGCACACTCGAGCAGGCAGGGTGGGGGTTGCCGCCGGGGAAGGGGCTTCACCAAGTGCAGCCACCCGCGATGACCCAAGGAGGACCAGTGTAATGAAGGATAGGCCTTGGGGATATCGCACTTTTTACCAATTGAAAATTTATGGCAACCCTGTGTCCAGCAAGTCTATCAGAGCCTTTTCTCCAACAGCATGTGCTCACTTGATGTCTCTGTGCCACAATTTAATGAAGCTTCACCAAATTCTGGGTCCTTCCCAACATATTGGAATTCTCTGTCTACATAGTAGATGTCACTTCTATAAGCATAAACAGATGTAAAAGGCAATGTGAGGGGGCTGTGGTTCCAGTCTCCACTTTTGGAAAGAACATTTGTGCTGTCTGTAATAATTTAGTGGAAAAGTTTCTGTCATTTATTTGCAGTGTGGAAACCAGGTTTTTAGTAGAATAACTTCAGTAAGTGCAGAACCTAATCACTGAGTTCTCTGTGTAAAAGAGGGGGCAAGTTGGCAATAAAATCAGTCTTACACCTCAAAAAAAAAAAAAAAAAATATATATATATATATATATATATATACTGGAATCTATAACAGCAGATTTGAGGAGGCAGAAGAAGTGATTGGTGAGCTTGAAGAAATGGCCTCTGAAAGTGAACATACAAAAGAACAGATGAAGAAAAGACTGGAAAAACTTGAACAAGGTCTCGGAACTAAATGACAGCAAGAGATGTGCAAACATATGTGTCATGGGTGTCCTAGAAGGAGAAGAGAAGGGAAAGGGGACAGAAAGAATATTTGAAGAAATAATTGTAAAAAATTTCCCAACCCTACTGAAGGACATAGATATCCATGTCCAAGGAGCATGACGCACTCCCATCTGAAAACAACCAAATAGAACAAGTCTGATACACATACTCATCAGATGTCAAATGCCAAAGGCAAAGAGAGAATTCTGAGAGCAGCAAAAGAAAAGCAATGTATAACATATATATTAGTCAGCCAAAGGGGTGCTAATGCAAAATACCAGAAATCAGTTGGTCTTTATAAAGGGTATTTATTTGGGGTAGAAGCCCACAGTTACCAGGCCATAAAGTGTAAGTTTCTTCCTTCACCAAAGTCCATTGCCACATGTTGGAGCAAGACTAGCTGCCAATGTTTGCCAGGGTTCAGGCTTCTTGGGTTCCTCTTTTCCCAGGACTCCATTTCTCTCTGGGCTCAACTCCTCTGCTTCCTCCACAAGGTCAGCCACAGAATCTCAGGCAAATGACTCATGTCTTTTCCTGGGGCCTTCTCTCCTTCCTCGTGACCAAGCTCTCTTACTTCCTGGAGCTCCAGCTCAAGACTCCAACATCAGAACTACTCCAACTCTGTCCTTTGTGATCTGCTTTATATTTGAGTCCCCACCCACCAAGGGGTGGGGCTCAATGTCCTACTGACATGGCCCAGTCAACACCCTAATCATAACTTAATCATGCCCAGATTAACAGACCAGTTTACAACCATAATCCAATATCTATTTTTGGAATTCATAACTGTATCAAACTGCCAAACTGCTACACTCCACCCTCTGAATTCCAAAAATACATTACAATATTCATAAAAAAGTTAAATCAGTAACAATACAAGTACAAAATCATATCATAATCATTTTAAAGAAATAGAGTTCATCTTGAGGCAAAGTCCCTTGTAGCTGTAGAACTTTGAAACTTACAAAATCATTTAACTGCTTCCAATACACAAATGGACAAAGGATGAACAGTTTCATTACCATAAGGAGAAAATGGGAAGTTAAACAATGAGTCATGGGTTCTCTTCAGTTCAGTAAAACTACAGGGCATCCTCCATTCAATTTCAAAGTCTGAGAGTCATTCTTAAGAAGATGGTTTCTTCTTCTTGGGGCCACATGGGAAGCCAACCTTTCTGCAGGCTTGCCCAATGGTCATTTTCTTGGTTCCACCATCATCAAACATCTGGGTGTCAACTAAGCTCCAGATCTCACCCTCCAAGAGTGTTGGGGTGACTGCCACACCTTACTCAATCTTTGGGTTAGAGTCCTAGCTCCCCTGCTACAGTGAGGTGAAGACAACATTCCTCCTATACTTTGGCTTACATGCTCAACCCTCTCAGAGCAATGAGGTGACCACCTGGCCTTTCCTAAACTTTGGCATACAGGCTTAACTCTCACAGAGCACTGAGTTGACCACCTGGCCTTCTCTAATCCATGGGGGACAGATACACCCCTCTCAGACCTATGGGGTGCTGACCTTAACCACCCTAGTCATTGAGAAATGTACTCCACCTCTCGGTACACTAGGGTGGCAAAACTCTCCCAGAACATTGGGTAGGAACATCCATCCACTTCAACTGCTGGGGCAACTCACCCTCTCTGCACCCTGGGGTGGCAAAACTCTCCCAGAACTTTGGGTAGGAACATCCACCCTCTTCAACTGCTGAGGCAAACACCCTCTCTGTATACATGGGTGGGGTTCCTCTCTTGGACCAAGATGATGTCTTAATTCCAGATCTCAGCTCCTATGGTTTTCCTCTTGAAGCTGTTCCCCTTCAATTTGTCCTTTCCATGTTCCTTTTAGTCCAAGCTGACAGTGGTTTTGTTCATACAGTGCTCTCAAAAACATTGTTGATTTAGCATGCAAGAAGCAGGGGTCCAAGCCATTAAAAGTAAGACTTTCTGCAAGTCTTTCTGAGATAACTGAATCTTCAATCCTGATTTACAAATTCCAGGTTTAGCTAAGTCTTCAAATGGGGCACTTTCATCAAGGAACATGATTTCCAAAAACTTGGAAGTTCTGGAATCACTTTGTTTTCTTTGTGCCCAATAATTCAGTCCTGAGCTTATCCCACCCATCTATCATTTTGCTATAAGCTGCAAGGAGAACCAGGCTGCATTCTCTGAGTTTACCTCGAAAATTCTCAGGTTCACCATTATCAAATTCTATCTACCATATAACACCAGGAGTTAATCTTGCTAAGTTCTCTGTAACTTTAAAACATGGATTGCCTTACCTCCAGTTTCCAATAATAGTTTCATCATTTACTTCTAAAGCCTCATAAAAAAGTCTCTTTAGCAGCGATCTCACAATTATTTCCTTCTAAGGAATAATCAAAAATAACTTTAGGGTCCATATTGCCACCAACAGTCTCTGCAAAGTAATCAAGGCCTTTTCCATCACACATCTCACAATTTCTCCAAAAAATACACCTTACCCATTTATAAAACCACTCCAACATCTTGGTAATTGCAAAAGCACTTCCCCACTCCTTGGTACCAAATTCTGTATTAGTCAGCCAAAGGGATGCTGATGCAAAATACCAGAAATCAGTTGGTCTTTATAAAGGGTATTTATTTGGGGTAGAAGCCCACAGTTACCAGGCCATAAAGTGTAAGTTTCTTCCTTCACCAAAGTCCATTGCCACATGTTGGAGCAAGACAGCTGCCAATGTTTGCCAGGGTTCAGGCTTCTTGGGTTCCTCTCTTCCCAGGGTTCCATTTCTCTCTGGGCTCAACTCCTCTGTTTCCTCCACAAGGTCAGCTGTAGACAATGAGGCTCTCTAGGCTTTGCCTCACTCCACAAGGCCAGTTGTAAACTCCCAGGCAAATGGCTCATGTCTTTTCCTAGGGCCTTCTCTCCTTCCTCATGACCAAGCTCTCTTATTTCCCAGGGCTCCAGCTCAAGACTGCAACATTAGAACTACTCCAACTCTGTCCTTTGCCATGCCTTTTATATTTGATTTCCCACCCACCAAGGGGTGGGGTTCAATTCCCTACTGATGTGGCCCAGTCAATGCCCTAATCATAACTTAATCATGCCCAGATTAACAGACTAGTTTACATGCATAATCCAATATCTATTTTTGGAATTCATAACTATATCAAACAGCCAAACTGCTACAACATATAAGAGATACCCAATAAGATTAAGGGCTGATTTCTCACCAGAAACAATGGAGGCAAGAAGACAGTGGTATGATATATTTAAGATACTGCAAGAGAAAATCTTCCAGCAAAGAATCTTATATCTAGCAAAACTGTCTTCAAAAATGAAGTTGAGTTTAGAATATTCACAGTTAAAAAGAAACTGAGAGAGCTTGTAACCAAGAGATCTGCTTTGCAGGAAATACTAAAGGATGTGCTGTAGCCTGAAAAGAAAAGACAGGAAAGAGAGGCCTGGAAGAGAGTCTAGAAATGAAGATTATATCAATAAAAGTAACTAAAAGTTTCAAAAGAGTGGTGAAAATAAAATATGACAGATAAAACTCTAATATTCAGGAATAAACCTAAGCATTGATGTAAAGCAATTGTTTTCAGAAAACTATAACTCATTGTTAAAAGGAATTTTTAAAAAAAGACCTAAATAATTGGAAGAACTCTCCATGCATATGAATTAGAAGAGTAAATATCATTAATATGCCAATTTTACCCAAATTGATATACAGATTGAATGCAATCCCAATAACAATTCCACTAGCATTTTTTAAGTAAATGGAAAACATGATTATCAAATGTATTTGGAAGGGTAAGGGGTCCTGAATAGCCAGAAACATCTTAAAAAGGAAAAATGAAGTTGGAGAACTCTCATTTCTGGACTTTAAGTCATATTACCTAACTACAGTGGTAAAAACAGCATGGTACTGACATAAAGAGACATAGACCAATGGAACCAAACTGATGGTTCAGAAACAGAGCCTCTCATCTATGGTCAAGTGATTTTTGACTAGCCTGTCAAACTCACCCAGATTGGGCAGAACAGTCCATTCAACCAATGGTGCTGAGAAAACTGGATATCCGTAGCAAAAGAAGGAAAGAGGACCCCTATCCTTCACTTTATACAAAAATTAACTCAAAATGAATCAAAAACCTAAATATATAAGCAAGAACCATAAAGCTTTTAGAAGAAAATGTAGGAAAATATCTTCTAGACCTGGTGGTGCATGGTGGATTCTTAAAGGAGATAAGAGGAGGACTGAGATGGACTACTGATATTTAATGTATGTAGAAGTTTTAATTAGCTCTACTGTAAATGTGTGGAAATGTACAGAGTTGATGTTAACACATTATAGTGAGTAACAGCTGGTTTATAAATGGGGATGTGGGTGAAAATGGTTGTCTAGGGATGTAAATGGCAATTGACAAAAAGCTAGAGAATAATCTAGGGACTGAATAGCACAGTAAACTCGGAGGTGGATGAGAATAGTGGTTGATGGTACAGATGCAAGAGTGTCCTTTGTGAGCTAAAGCAGAGGTACATCACTACTGCAGGGTGGAGGGAATGTGGAGAAGCATGGGAAAAATACAACTGGAGTGACCCATAGACTGTGGTTAACAGTAATAATGTAATATTCTTGCATCTATGCCAAAGACTCTGATGATAATGGGGGAGGTATGGAAAATATGTGCCAAATGTACACTATCAACCTGGTAATAATTGGATGATATTATCTCATAATCTGTAACAAATGTGCTACCATGGTGTGATGTTGATAGAGGGATGTTGTTTGGGAACTCTGTGCATATGCATGATTGTTTTGTAAGTTTACAACTTCTGCCATAAAAATATATTTTTAAAATAATAGGGTGGGTTGCGGGGGAAATACACAAAATGTAAGATAATTAGTAGTAAGATTTTGACAATATTCTTCCATGGTTTGTAACACATGTCTCACAACAATGCAAGGTGTTGGTTTGAGGGTTGATGTATGAGATCCCTGTATGATGTTATGTTTGTTTTGTAAGTTCACAACTTTTATTATACACTTATTGTTTATGTATGTTCATGTATAAATGATATAAAAATAATAATCATAGGGTGGGTTGGGGGAGAATACTTTAGTTAGTAGTAATATTTTGAGGATGCTCTTTAATCATTAGTTAAAAATGTTTAACAATGCAAGGTACTAGTGATAGGGTAAGGTCTGAGAGCCCTGTATGATGTTATGTATGTTTTTTTGTAAGTTCACAAGAATTGCTATACACTCATTGTTTATATATGTCCATGTATGAGTGATATACTTCAATAATTTTTCCTTAAGTAAAAAAAAAGTGTTAAAAGTGTGGTTATGACTGATAAAACCCACAGGACAAAATAGATAACATAAAAATTACCTTTATAGTAATAACATTGAGTGCTAATGGATTAAATTCAATCAAAAGACACAGACTGGTGGAATGGATAGAAAATAAGGAGTGATCTATATGCTGTCAACAAGAGACTCTCCTTAGACCCAAGGATACCAATAGATTGATATTGATAATCTAAGGCTGGAGTTTCCAGGAAAATGGCATCATTGTAGGTAGGCATTGCCCAGCTTTTTCATGAAAAAAGCAGAGAAGGGCAAAATCCTACATGGGTGAGCTCTTTGGGGAAATAACAGAGCAGGAGGCTTCAGGGCATTGATCTGGAGGGAACTGAACAAAGAAATAAAGAGTGCAAGGGAAAACTATGAGTTTCTCACCTGTGGCTGGAAACAGTGGTGGCTAAGGCCCACCCTCAAGGCAAATAGCTTCTGTGGACCACCTGGTTCTCACCAGTGAGCTGAGTTGGAGGGAGTATTCCCTGAGAGGAAGACAGGGCAGGCTAAGGGTGGAGAGTTGTTTCCTTTCCATGGGTTTGGACACATGAGCCCCGTTTGAATCTTGGGGAGCATATAAGCCAGCACTGAGGTGACCCCATGGTGAGAGGAGAAGGGAAACTGCTCAAGCAGGCTGTCACACCAATCTGCCAGAGGAGAGAGGAATTTGATCAGGGAGCATGCAGGGACAGGCAAATAACCAGACCAGCCACTGAAAACTATTAAAAGTCCATCTTGCAAAAGGGAAACGGGCAGGAAGAGCCCAATAAGCTTTCAAAAGCCTATTTAGCTTACATAGCTGCTGTACTGCAGTGGGACAATTCCTGCCTTGTATGTAGAAGGCTGCTGGTTCAAATCCTGATGGCACATAAGAGAAGGGATCCAGGAAGAGTTAAGGCATGCAGCTGGCATCTTATGATAGGGAACTTACAGACTGAGTTTCTACTGTTTTGCTTAGTGTTTTTTTGGAAATTTTTCTTTCTTTATCCTTTATTTGCTAAAACTGGATACATCACCTGCAGAAGGCAAGATGCAGGGTGATTAATTAATGAGCACCAGCAGCCTGAGAAGATCTCTAAGGTCGTAAGAGGAAAGGCTGTTTTTCCTGGGGTGCTTCTTGGCTGCTGTTTTGTTTCTTGTTTGTTGTTTTCATTTCTTTGTTTCCTCTTCTTCTTCTACTTATTTTTTTTATCTACTTTATTTCTCTACTTTGCTTCATTATCTGTCTTCTGTTGCTTTTCTTCAATTCCATCGCTTCACCTTTGGCCTAAATTTTTACTTTTTCTCTCTCTCCTTTTTTTTTTTTTTTTTTCTTTCCTTCTATTCTCTTCTCATCTGTCTGGCCTTTTAATTCTATTTTCTCTATATATATTTTGTTTCTAGGTTTATTTTTTTCTACTCATTTGTCCTGGCTTTTAATTCATTCTATTTTTCCCTTGATTTTGCCTCTTGTTTTATCTTTTCTATTCCATATCTTTTTATTCTTATCCCTTTGTATATTTTATGAGTTTCACTCATATTACTTAGTTTCCTACCTCTTGCAAAAATCCTCTTCTTACTTTTTAAATATTATATTACCATTATTCTTTCTCTCTTCTTATCTCTTTCTGTTTCCCTAGTCCTAATATTTATTTTCCCAAGGGAACACAGAAAATTGCAAGGATATAGAATAAAAGGAACCAAGTATCAAAAATTAAACTTACCACAAAAAGAAATCACAAAATGTAATACTAGAGTAGAAAGAGAAGCTAACCAACCAAATAAGCCCATCAAGATATACAGAAGCCCAGACACCAACAAAACAATGCTAAGAAACAGGAAAACATGGCCAAATTTTACAAACTATAAAAAAGGAGGAGATGCAGAATGTGGAACAACTAATCAATGGTGTCCAAATATATATCAAGAATCAACTTAATGAATTTGAAGGAAGAGATAAAGGATATTAAGAAGACTTAATACAGAGGAACATACTGAAGAAATTATAATAGGACATAAAAAGAAAATACACCTGATGGTGATGAATGAAACAATGCAAAAAAAAAAAAAACCACAAAAATACACAGGAAGCACATAGCAGCAGATTTGAACATGCAGAAGAAAGAATCAGTGATGTGAAAGACAGCACAGCTGAAATCAGACAGAACAAATAGATAAAAGATAGAGAAAATCCAACAGGGATGTAAGATTTGAAAGATAACATGAATTGCACAAACATATACATTATAGGCATCATAGAAGGAGAAGAGAGAGAAAGGGGGCAGGAGGAGAATTGGAGGAAATAACAGCTGAAAATTTCCCAACTCTATTGAGGGACATTGATGTATCTATCTAGAAAGCAGAGCCACCTCAAACAGTGTAAACACTAACAGGCCTACTCCTAGACATATACTTATCAAATTGCCCAATGTGCAAGACAAAAAGAGAATACTGAGAGCAGCAAGAGAAAAGAGATCCACCACGTACAAGGGAACCTCAATAAGATTAAGTGCTGATTTCTAATCTGAAACCATGGAGGCAAGAAAACAGTGGTATGTCATAGGGAAAGTGATTTAAAAAAAAAAGTCTAGCCAAGAATTCTCTATCCAGCAAAGGTGACATTTAAAAATGAGGTAGAGTTCAAAGTGTTCACAGGTAAACAGAAATTAAGAGACTATGTCAATAAGAAACCTGCCTTTCAAGAAATATGAGTTCTGCAGGTCAAAAGGAAAAATCAGGAGAGAGAGAGTTGGAGGAGAGTGTAAGAACAACTAAACAGGTAAAAAGAGAAATAAAAACAATATATGGCAAAATTAAACCAAAAGAAAATATGGCTAATGTAAGTAATTCCTTGACAGAAATAACACTGACTGTTAAAGGATTAGAGACTCTGACTGGCAGAATGGAAAAGGAAATATGACCATCTATAGGCTATCAACCAGAAACTCACCTTAGACTCAGGGATGCAAGGAGGCTAAAAGTAAAAGGTTGGAAAACCATTTTATATGCAAACAATCAGAAAAGAACAAGAGTAGCTATACTCATATCAGAAATACTCATATTGGACAAAATAGACTTTAAATGGAAAACTATTGCAAGAGACAAAAGGACACTATATATTAATATAAATGGCAATATCTCAAGAAGAAAGAACAATCATAAACTTTATGCACCTAATAAGGTCACTTCAAAATATCTGAAGCAAATGCTGGAAAATTAAGTAGAGAAATAGGTATCTCTACAATTATTGTGGGGGACTTAAATAACCATTATCACCATTAGACAGAACATCATGACAGAGGATCAATAAAGAAACAGAGGCCTTGAATAATGCATTAGAAGATCTGGAGCTATTACCCATATAAATAACATGACTCCCAAATACAGTGGGATGTACATCCTTCTCAAGCGCACATGAATCATTCTCCAGGAGAGACTGCATGCTAGGCCACAGAAGAACTCTCAATAAATTCAGAAAGATTGAAATTATACAAAGTAATATCTCTGACAACAAGGGAATGAAGCTGGAAATCAGTAAGGGGCAGAAAAAGAGACAAGGCACAATGGTAGGGAAGTTAACATACTCATCGACAATTGTGGGACAAGGGCAAAATTGCAAAAGAAATAAAAACTATCTTGAAACAAATGAAAATGACAACAAAAGATACCAAAACCGATGAGATGCAGCAAAAGCAGGGCTGAGAGAGAAATTGATAGCCATAAGTGTCTATATTAAAAAAGAAGAGCTAAAATCAAAGAATAAACAGCACACCTGGAGGAAACAGATATAAAATAACAAACTCACCACAAAGTAGAGAGAAGGAAATAACAAAGATTAGGGCAGAGATAAATGAAATTGAAAATAAGAATGCACTAGAAAAATAAACAAATCCAAAGATGATTCCTTGAGTAGATTAATAAAATTGACAAACCCTTAGCTAGACTAACAAAAAGGAGAGAAGATGCAAATCAATAAAATAAGAAATGAGCTAGGAGATATCACCACTGACCCCACAGAAATAAAAATTATCATAAGAAGATACTTTGAAAAATTGTATGCCAACAAAATAGATAATTTAGAGGAAATGGACAAATTCCTAGAAACATACAAGCAGCCTACATTGATGAAAGAAGAAAATGTCACAACCAACAGACCAATCACAAGTAATGAGACAGAATTAGTCATCAAAATCCTCCCAACTAAGAAGAGCCCTAGACAAGATGGCTTCACAGGTAAATTCTGTAAAGAACTAAAACCATCCCTGCTTCAACTCTTCCAAAATATAGACATTGAGGGAATATTGCCTAACTCATTCTCTGATGCCAACATCACTCTAATTCCAAAGCCAAAAAAAAAAAAAAAGGCCATGATAAAGGTAAACTATAGACCAAACCCTCTAATGAACCTAGATGCCAAAATCTTCAACAAAATACTTGCTAACCATATTCAACAAAACATCAAAGGAATTATCCAACATGAACAAGTGGGTTTCATCCCTTGTAAGCAATGGCAGTCCAACATAGAAAAATCAATCAATGTAATACACCACATAAACAAATTGAAGGAAAAAAAACTCATGATCATCTCTATAGATGCAGAAAAAACATTTGACAAATAGAGCAACCTTTCTTGATAAAAACACTTCAAAATATAGGAATTGAAGGAAATTTCCTCAACATGATAAAGGGTATATTTTAAAAACCAAGTAACATAGTATTCAATAATGAAATCCCAAAGGTTTTTTCTCTACATTCAGGAACAAGACAAGGATGCCCACTTTCACTGCTCTTATTTAACACTGTGTTAGAAATACTTGGTTGAGCACTTAGAAAAGAAAGATACAAAAGCCATCCAAATTGTAAAGGAAGAAGTATAAATTTCACTATTTGCAGATGATATAATACTTTATATAGAAAGCCCTGAGAAATCTACAACAAATCTTCTAGGAATTATAAATGATTTGTTAAATTGGCAGGTTATAAGATCAATATGCAAAAATCAATAGCATTTCTGTACAGCAATAATAACCAATCTGAAGAAGAAATCAAGAAAAAAATCCCATTTACAATAACTAAAAGAATCAAATAACAAGGAATAAATTTAATTAAATATGTAAATGAATTGTACACAGAAAACTACACAACCCAAATAAAGGAAATAAAAGAACATCTAAATAATGGAAGAAAATTCCCTGTCAATGGATAGGAAGACTAAACATCATTAAGATGTCTATTCTATCCTAACTGATTTACAGATTTAAGCCAATAAAAATTACCACAGCATTTTTTACTGAATTGGAAAAGCTAACTATGAAATTTATTTGGAAGGGCAAGGGGCACTGAAGAGGCAAAGATATATTGAAAATCAAAATGAAAATTGGAGGAATCACAGTACCTGAGTTTAAAATGTACCACAAAACTACAGTGGTCAAAACTGCATGGTATTGTCACAAGGACAGACATACTGACCAATAGAACCCAAGTAAGAATTCTGATATAGATCCTCACATACAGTCAACTCATCTTTGAGAAGGCCACCAAGCCCATTCAAGTAGGAGAGAATGACATCTTCAATGAATGGTGCATGGAGAACTGGATATCCATATCCAAAAGAATGAGAGAGGAACACCATCTCACCCCTTTTACAAAAAATAACTCAAGATGGATCAAAGATCTAAATATAAGAGCCAAGACCATAAAGATCTTGACAGAAAATGTAGGGAAGCATCTATAGGATCTTGTATTAAGAAATGGTTTCATGAACTTTACAACCAAAGCAATGAATGAAAAAAATAAATAAATGGGACCTCCTCAAAACTGAAAAATTTGTGCCTCAAAGGAGTTTCTCAAGAAAGTAAATAGGCAACCTAGTCAATGAAAGAAAATATGTTGTAAACATATCATTTATAGAGACCTAATATCCAGCATATATAAAGGAATCCTACACCTCAAAAATGAAATGAAAAACAACCTGTTTGAAAAATGGGCAAGTGATTTGAAAGGACACTTCTCCAAAGAAGAAATACAAATTGCTAAAAACACATGAAAAGATGCTCAACATCACTACCTATTAGGGAAATGCAAATCAAGACTACAATGAGGTATTAACTTACACCCATTAGACTGGTGGCTATTGAAAAATCAGAGGACTACAACTGTTGGAGAGGATATGGAGGAATGAGACCCTTATCCACTACTGGTTGGAATGTATAATGGTGCAGCCATTGTGGAGGACAGTTTGGCATTTCCTCAGGAAGCTAACTATAGAACTGCCATATGATTCAGCAAACCCACTGCTGGGTATATACCCAGAAGAATTGAAAGCAGGGACACAAACAGATATATGCACACAAATGTTCATAGAGGGATTATTCACTATTGTCAAAAGTTGGAAAGAACCTAAATGTCTATTAATAGATGAATGGATAAACAAATTGTGGTATATTCAAACAATGGAATATTACTCAGCTGTAAGAAGGAATGCAGCATTAACAGATGGGATAACAGGGATATCTCTTGATGACCTTATATTGAGTGAAGCAAGCCAGGCACTGAAGGACAAACATTGCATGACCTCACTGATATGAATTGAGCAAATTGAGCAGACTCACAGAGCTAGTGTCTGGGAGATAGGTTTACAGGAGACAAGAAAGGGAGAATTAGGTTGTGAGCCAATGCTCATATGGGCAAAATCTATAAGGTAGAAGGTTGTAATTGTGCAGTGGACTTGCATGACTAGTGGTGCAGTGATCCTATTGGGTTGGGCAATGCTAGTTTGTGAGGGGGGAGTGTATGGAGGGTAAGCTGGGCTGCCTAAGAAACTGAGGGAGGGTTGTGGGAGGGAGATGGTGAACTTGGAGGATTTGCAGTATGTGGTTGAATCTACAATGATGGGAATGTATCTTTGGCAAATATGGCTGGGGAAGGTTATTGGTTTAGAGTGTTTGTTGGATGTCGGGGACATTTGGGACAGGGTGCACCTGAGGCAAGCCACTAGGGAGTGTATGAGTGTTCATCTTGTCATAGTAGTTTGGATCATTGGGTGGAGACCCACATAATGAGCTGGAACCTGTGGGACTTCCATCCTGCTATCTTCTCAAATAAAGGTGTGGGAGTCTCTCAAGAGCATATGTAATGCCACAGGGGAGGATAGATCAGTATGTCAAGCCCTCAATTTTGTTGCAACTATGAATCTTCTTCTACAAGGAGTAAAAATGAAAAAATTAAGACATGAGGGAATAAAAGGAAGGAAATATCACTGTACATACAAGAAAACAAATCTTACAGTGTTGAAAGACATAATGTCAAAAAAAATTTAATATATTTTTCATTATTTTTATTATATATATTTAATATTTTGTATTTTACTCCAGACACTATAGGCAGGGCAGATAGCTCAGGAGTTTGGTGCCTTGCCAGTGGATGCTACTTTGGAATTTATGCTCCCCAGTGTGACAGAGTTGGAATCAGTTGTGGTTTAAGTGCACATGGCTCTTCTGTCCTTCTTTTTGAACCTATAATTAGTATTACAGTTGGTAGGTGTATGTCTAAGAGACTTAAATCTTTGGACTGTCCATTTGCCAGCTGGGCCCTGAATCTCATCAGAGTTGGAACACCTACTCTCCAGTACATTGGTCCCACCCCAGACAACTAACTTGGAGGTGATGATGGACAACTACCACACCAAGGAACTGAGAGTGTCCAAACTGCAAGCAAGAGAGTCCCATCCATTAGCTCTACGGGATCACAGCCCTCTCTCAATTAGAGGTGGAGAGGACATCACCATCCCGAAATCCTCAGGACTGGGTAATTAACTATGGACTAAAGTAGACTTACTGGTATTCTACTGTAGACTTATTGTGATTCTAGCAATGGAGAAAAACCATATCATTTATGTGGAGGTAGTGGCCACTGGACAATCTGAAAGGGAAAAACAGGAGTAATATGGGGGCATTTTTGTGGATGACATAATCCTATACTTAGAAAATTCTGAAATGTCTAAGAGAAAGCTACTTGAGCTAATAATTGAGTTTAGCAAAATGGCAGGATACATGATAAACATGCAAAAATCAGTAATGTCTTTATACACTAGTATTAAACAATCTGAAGAGGAAATCAGGGGTAAAATCCCATTTTTAATAGCAACAAAAATACTCAAATACATAGGAATCAATTAAACCAAAGAAGTACAGGATCAATATGCAGATAGCTAAAACTAAAATTGCTAAAAGAAATCAGTGAAGACCTAAACAAATGGAAAAACATTATGTTTAAATGGATTGGAGGACTAAATATTATGAATCAATCCTACCCAAAGAGATTGGTAGATTCAATGCAATACCAATCAAAGTACCAACAGCCTACTCTACAGAAATAGAAAAGGCAATTACCAAATTCATTTGAATGGGAGAGTACACCCAAATAGCCAAAAGCATTCTAAGAAGAAAGAACAACATGGAAGGAATTTTACCACCTGACCTTGAAATATATTACAAACGTACAGTGGTCAAAACAGCATGGTACTGGCATAAAGATAAATACATTGTGCAGTGGAATAGAAATGAGAGTCCAGAAATAAACCCTTACCTCTATGATCAACTGATTTTTGACAAACCTACAAAGTCCAAGTTAACAGAACAAAACAGTCTCTTCAAAAAATGGTGCTGGGAGAACTGGATATCCATAACCAAAAGAATGAAAGAGGACCCCTAACTCATTCCCTATAGAAGAATCAACTCAAAATGGATCAAAGACTTAAATATAAAAGCCCAGAACCATAAAACTAATAGAAGAAACTGTAGGGAAACATTTAAAGACATTTTGGTAGGTGGTGGTTTCTTGGACCTTACACCCAAAGCACATGCAACAAAGGTGTTGGAGAGGATGTGGATAAACAGGAAAATATATTCACTGTTGGTGGGAATGTAAAATGGTGCGGGCACTGTGGAGGCCTGTTTGGCAATTCCTAAAGAATTTGAATATGGATTTGCCACATGACCCTGCAATACTATTAATGGGTATATATCTAGAAGAACTGAGATCAGTGACAGGGACAGACATCTGCACAACAGTGTTCATAGCAACATGATTGCCAAAAGTTGGAAATAACCAAGTTGCCCATCAACCAATGTATGGATTAACAAACTGTTGTGTATTAATGCTATACACTGTGATGAATGATGGAATATTATGCACCTGTAGAAGAAATGAAGTCATAAATCATATGACAACATAGATGAACCTGGAGGACTTTATGTTGAGTGAAGCAACTCAGACACAAGAGGACAAATACTGTATTCTTGTGCTACTATGAACTAAATATATTGTGAAACATGTAACATTCCATTTATATAAAATCCAAATATAAATAAATTTATAAGATAAAAGTAGATTCATGGTTATGTAGGACTGGGAAAGGAATGCCAAGTGATGTGAAGATTTCTGCTTGAAGTTATTTAATTGCTGTAAATCTATTTATAAAAAATAATGAAGGGAAGCGGCTGTGGCTCAATCAGTAGGGCTCCTGTTTACCATGTGGGAGGCCCTGGGTTCGGTTCCCGGGGCCTCCTGGTGAAGGCAAGCCCGCCCGCACGGCGTGGTTAGCTGACCCAGCGAGCACAAGCAGCAAGGGGGGGATAAATGAATAAATAAATAAAATCTTAAAAAAAAAACAAAAATTAAAAAAAAAATAAATAAATAATGAAAGCACAACATTGTGATTATGCTAAAAGCCATTGATTATACACTTTGGATACATCATATGGTATATGAATATATCTCAGTAAAACAGCATAGAAAATAGATAATTCTGCATGAATAGCCAGAAATAACTATTTATTATTATTGAAATAATGAAAATGCTTTAATAATGATAGATGTGATAAATGCACAACTATAATATTATATCAAATATCATTGATTGTATTCTTTGGATGAATTGTATGCTTTATTAATATGTACCGATAAAATTGTTTTGTTTAAAAAAAGAGTATACTGTGAACAAGTGTATGCCAACAAACTAGACAATGTAGATGAAATGGAAAAATTCTTAGGAATGTACAAACTACAGTAACCCTTAAAGAAATAAGAGACCTAAACACATGAATCACAAGTAAAGAGATTAAAAACATCATCAAAGAATTCCCCAAAATGAAAAACCCAGGAGCAGATAGTTTGACAGATGAGTTCTACAAAACATTCAAAGAAGATTTAATACCAATCTTACTCAAGCTCTTCCAAAAAAACTGAAGAAGGAACACCACTGAACTCATTCTATTAAGTAATATCACCCTAATACCAAAGCCAGATAATGATATTACAAAAAGAAAATTACAGACCCATTTCCTTAATGAATATGGATGCAAAAATTCTCAACAAAATGCCTGCTAAAGGAACACAATAACACATTAAAAGAATTATTCTTAATGATCAAGTGGGTTTTATATTAGGCATGCAAGAGTGGTCCAACACAAGAAAATCAATCAGTGTAATACACCACATTAATAAATCAAATAAGAAAAACCACATGATATTTTTGATTGATGTAGAAAAGACATTTGAGAAAGGAAAGCATTCTTTCTAGATAAAATAATACAAAAGATAAGAATTGAAGAAAACTTTCTCAACATGATAAAGGCTATATGTGAAAAACCCAAAGCGAATATTGTACTCAATGGTGAAATAGTGAAAACTTTCCCCGTGAGATCAGGAACAAGACGAGGATGTCTTGCATCACTGTTGTTCAATATAGTGCTAGATGTTTTAGCTAGAGCAAACAGGCAAGAAAAAGAGTCATCCAGATTGGAAAGGGAGAAGTAAAATTTTCACTATTTGCAGGTAATATGATCTTATACCTAGAAAGTCCTGAAATAGCTACAACAATGGTGCTAGACCTAATAAACTATTTCAGTAGAGTGGTACAAGATCAATATGCAAAAATCAGGGGTGTTTCTATACACTAATAATGGACAATCTGAGTAGGAATTCAGGAAAAGCATTCCATTTAGAATAGCATCTAAAAGAATCAAATATTTAAGAATAAGCTTAACCAAAGATGTAGAGCTTTGGTATTCAGAAAACTAAAATACATTGCTAAAAGAAATAAAAAAGACCAAAATAATTGGAAGAATATTCCATACTTATGGATTGGAAGACTAATTATTATTAAGATATTAATTCTACCCAAATTGATATACAGATTCAATGCAATCCTAATTAAACTTCCATCAGTATTTGTAAACAAATAGAAAACACAATTATCAAATTTATTCGGAAGGGTAAGTAGTCTCAAATAGTCAGAAACATCTTAAAAATTAAAAGTGAAGTTGGAAGAATTTCACTTTGGACTTTAAATCATATTACCCAGCTGCCATAAAAAAAAAAAAAAAAAACCCAGCATGTTACTGGTGTAAAGATAGACACACAGACCAATGGAACCAAATGGATGGTTCAGAAACAATCACATCTATTTCATTGTCACTTTCATTAAGTAAGGAACTAAATATTCTTTCACAGTTTTCCATGATCCTATTTATCAAAATGTTAAAACCTAACAACTTTTGACATTTTCCTTCCAAAAACTGAGCCATAAATAATCTTCTTCAACTCAAACTTTTATTGGGATTTCCCAGAGGGTCCTTGTAAAATCACAAACAATTTTTCTCTTTCACCTTGTAAAAAGAGAGGTGATAAACAGTTAGTTTTATTTGATATGTTATCAGCTGCATAGGAAGAGTTATCAAATTAAAAATGATTTTGTAACTTTCTGTTGGCTAAATTATAGGATTTAATTATTATAGGATAAAATGTTATTAATATAAACATTTCAGAAATTATATAAAGTTCTTAGAGACTGGTCAATATCCTCAGTGTCCATGAGTATTCCAAGTACTGGTAAATCTGGTATTAGACAGTAGTATTATTGGTCATATTTTCAGTGGTTCTTAAAATAATGTTTTGTGACCTCTCATCTGATTGTTCACTTTTGTAAAACAGCAATAAGTTAACCATGGATATTTTTTAAGTTTTCTGTCACCCTGATAGTTTTTATTCTGATGCTTCCCTGAAAACCCTTGCAATCAGCTACAGGCTAGGGTGCTTTATCTTCAACACAAAGGGCTGTCCCAGAGACTTATGGGAAGGACTATGTCAAGTTCTCTGAGGCACCAGCTTCTAATGACATTCTTTAAATATCCTTAAGAGCACACCACTGTACTGAGTCAAGATCTCCAGAATTTTACAGAAAAAGTTGATAGGTTTTTGAGATTGATCACAGAAGATCTAATGAAACACAGATTAATTACTTAGAGCTAAGTAAACTGATAAAGAATGATCATAGCTTTCTTTGGATTATGGCTAATATTTTATTGTTCTATTTTCTAGACACAAAGGATCCCTTATTGAATTAAGCTATCTATAAATTCATGAAACATTCATCTTTATCTCCTTTCCTGTCCCCCCTAGAATTTGACTCTTACTGAATATTCTTAAATTTATGGTACCATAATTATTTTCATAGATTTAATCAGGATCTATTCTCCTTGTTAACAGGAAATAATTGGAGTAAATGTTTATATAACCAAGTCTTAATTCAAGTTATATAACCAAGTTGTTAATTCAAGAACACAGAGGAAACTCCACATCTATTGCATATTACTGCCTTGATGCACTTGTCTGCTCTTATGAAAACTGTGTCAAAGATTCAGCAGAAACTGTCAAATTAATTATAGCCTCAGCAAACTTAACTCTGAGCAGGCCTAACATTTTTCCTTCAGAAAACTGACTTCTTATGTGATCCTTCTACTTCGCCTCTCAACCTTCACCTAAAATGCTGCAATGTTATTGATAAAGGTAGCTACTCTGCTACCTTTATCCAGTGATGGGATACATCATGACTGTAAACTGGTAACTTCAAAATTAATGACTCCATACATGTTCTTATGTTCAACCCAGATGCCATTCTATTTGTTAATGTTTCTTATGCTAGAATTGTTAATGGTACATTCCAAACAGGCTATCTCACATACTAATTGAATAAGGTAGCCGTCCAAAATTTCCTTGCACAAAAAAAAGATGAATTCTGTGTTCTTACCCATACCTGCGTTCTATCAGAAGGAAATTTTGTTAACACTATAACAGGGGTTCTTTATTCATGGTCCCTTTTGCCAGTCAGGTGAAAACCACAGACCCCTTCTCAGAAAGTAGCAGCAGATAGTTTTATGACAATCAACATCAGCATGTCTTTAAATTAAAATTTTCAATTCAAGATCATAGACCCCCTGAAATCTTTCCCCTGGTTAAGAAACCCTGATCTATAGTGATTTCAGAATGCAAAGGAATCAAAGAGTGTTCCTCACTTCTTCTGGTATGCCAGTTGAAAATTGTAGACCAGTAAATTTTCTCCTTTCTACCAATTTCCTACAATTACTTTTGCCACCATTAAGATATAGGCTTACACAAAAAGGACTGAACCTGAATATTTTTTAAATTGCACTTGCATATTTTCTTGCAAAAACAGCCACTAGTAAAACAGCTGTAATTATAAATTTTAATTAATACTACATTTCCTGAAGAACCTAGTCTTTCCTGGCCCAAAATTTTACCTTTGGCCCTCTGTTTATTCATAGGCTTTCTTTTAGGAAGCTCACATTCTCACCATATGAAATTGTTCCTAGCAGACCTACCTCTGAAAATAAATTGAGAACTGATCTCTTATTGTCACACCATAACATGGCCCAATTTGCAAATCCTTAATGCATTATGCCAAAGATTTTCAACAAGTGAAGGACACCTTTCCTGTCCCACATGACAGACACTCCATTAATCATAATCTGTCACCAGGATAATGGGTCTACTGGAAATAACACTGACAAAAGACAGCCCTAGATCCTCATTAAAAGGAGCCCTGCCAAGTACTCCTAATTTCTGATAATGCAACTTAATTACAGGGTGTTGAGCCATGAGTCCACACTTCTCAAGTAAAAGAAATTCCTTCAGACTCCTAGACTAATTATGAAGACTTAAAAATCAAATAAGCCAGGAAGGGAAGCAGAAAATGTCACAATGTAGACTACTTATTCCAAGGTGACAAATCAAGTCCTAACATCAACATCACATAGATTCTACCTCACTAATACTTACAATGCATAAAATCTTTATATTTCTCTATGCATTGTCTTTGTACTGGCCTGGAAAGACAATGCCACTGTCTGCTTCTCCAAGGATATTCCAAAGAAAGGTAACCTTAGAAACTGTTAGAATTGTCACCATAAACCCTGATCAATGCACATTGCAAGGGACTGCATAGTTCTGCACAAAACAAAGTTCTTTCTTAACACAAATGCTTCTGTCTCTTTGGAACAGACCTTACCATTTGTTTCATATCAAATATTAATACTAGACCCAAGGTCTTCTTTACTCTGCTTTAGGCTTTCTTGGATCTGTAACCTTGTAACCAAAAATTAAGAATTAACAAAATTTTATGATTACTGAATCATTTTATGTGATTTTTTCCTTATTTTATCAGTATATTATAGAGTAGCCCAAAGCTAATACCTGAAATTACTGAAACTGGCTAGATCAATCTCATCCTTCTTTAAGGTTGTTGCGAACAAGACTCACCCTTGTTTATACTTACTATCTTTACCTTTGTTTACATTATTTCAAAATGAGTCTCACTCTTGTATATACTTACTATTGTGATGTTTATTCTAGACTAACCTTATATTTGTTTATGGTTATTTGAAAACTAGCTTGTACATATTTACTATTTTTATTTTAACCACTCTACCTTCCTGTTTGAATCCATAAAAACCCTAAACCCCTCACAATCAAGGAGGCAGGTTTTTGGGCCATTGCTACATCAATGATCTCTTTGCTATCCTAGCAAATAAACTTTCTCACTTGGAACCACAGTATCTCAAGAATTGGTCTTTAAAATGTATTGGAAGGAAAGAACCTGCTTTTGCTGAATATCAACCACACTATAAATACAACTGGTTGAGAGAGTTATAAAGATAAAATAGAAGAGTTTGGAAAACTTACTATAATAGTCCAAATGCCTCCACAAACTACAAGTTATTAACAATGCATGTCCACTTTCAGGTTTATGGTACTGGATCTGCAAAAGATTCACAACACAAATAAATTTTAGTCAGCTCTTCACTTGAACTTTCAATAACACAGACCCTTGGATGCTAAGGACAAATGATAGCATTCCTAGTAATGAATTTATAAACAACATCAACTTGACTGTAGTTACATTGTTCTGTCAGACAACATTTTTATTGTAGAAATTTTATCAAATATTTGCCTAGGCAGTAAATTACATTAATAACTGATAAATGTCTGAGCAATATGCTCTTGGTCTCCTCGCAGTTCCTTAGGAATTTAAAATAAACCTGAAACTTCTCACTGGAATACTCCCCTCAATCTACAGTTGCAGGCAAAACAGAATTTACCCAGGGATTTAATGATTCTGGGCTTGCCTCTTTTTGCAGATTGCTGCTACCTTGGCCTGTGGTTAACACAAATGAAAATAGGATTAGATATTTATCAATCACAATAAGAGAAATTACTGAATGTACTGCTAGAGCTATAGCTGCACAGCAAGTCATTAGGCTTATTAGTTAAACTTGTTTTAGACAATAGCACTGCCAAACTTGTCACTTATTTGCTGAAACAAGGAGGCATTTTTGCCAATGCCAACATCACCTCTTATACCTGGGTACATACTTCTGGGGAAGTTGAGACACAATTGCATGAAATAATTAAATAGACCACATGGTTTAAGCAGGTAAGGCCATCCTCAAGGCCCTGCTTTGATCACATTGATTTCAGTTGGGTCAAATCATGGGTCCTGGTCTTGGGAGTATACTATGATATAGGCAGTTGGGCCTTTTATCACTCTAGTATTCATTATAGTCTCCCTGGTATACTATCTTCTCTCAAGGGTTTTGAATGTGTGTCCCCAGCCACTTGTGATTTCTTTATGTTTGGGATCATTTGCCCAGCAATTGATTTCTTTATGTCTGGGTTGACATAAAAATGATGATTGTGGAAAAACTGGCATCATGACCACTTATGAACCTAACATGAAAATAACCTGCAAATACTACTCCAAAACCTTAGACAGTAACTGAAAATGGGCTCAACACCTCACATTTTGATCACAATGCTAAATGGCTGAGAGCCAGATCAAACTGGGGGAAATTGTTCAATTAAGTAGGCCCTAGATGGAGTCCTTCTTGCTAAGCCATACAATAGCAAACTGAAGCTCGACTTAGTTTCTAGCTCTTGTAAGTGTTCCTTTCCCCAGAACTTGAAACATAACAACCTGCCATAATTTGGCAGGTTATTTCCTCTCTTCCCCCTTCAGGAATCTTGAACTGTTCTGTTTGCTTTTGTGCAGATATTTGCCCTCAGCGCTTATGATGTGTTTAAATTCTCTTCCTCACTCAGTGCCCCATTTTCCTTACACTTTTCATTTCTGGGACTCTCCAGTCTAGCAGCAGTTCAGTTCAACCCTCCCCCTCCATTTTTCTCTGTGAGGCTTTTCTGCCAAAAATTTCTTCCCTACTAGGTTATCCTGCCTCTCAGAGTCACACAGGGTCATTCCACAAAGTTGGGACCCCCAGAAAAGTTCATTGTGCACGTAATGAATTCCACCAACAGTAACTGGATTGAGTGATTGGACCACTAGGCCATTGCCATTCTGCTGTGATTTTACTCCCCATCCCCTACAATGAGGGCCCTTTTGTTTTCAGTATTCCTCAGCAGCTTGTCTTCAGGACGGGGTTTCTGTGGGCTTCTGTCTCCATACGTGGATGTGTGTGGGGTTCTAACTCACTACTGAGTTCCTCTAAAATCTTTCCCCAGTGACAGGGATCCGGGCTTCTTGCTCAAGCTTTGCACGGGACCAGTTGAGAGGGAAGGGAAGAGGACCCATAGGTCCTGGATGACCTACCTGGTATTTTTCTCTTTCTTCAATTCAGCATTTGTGGAGTCCTCTAACATTATCCAGTGTACCGGGGAAGGATTTTTCAGGATACCGCTTCCGTCGCTGTGTTGATGACGTCACCCCTCCACTTTTTTTTTTTTTTTTAAGAGGTAGGGGAGCGTGAGCCCAGGACCTCCTACATGGGAAGCAGGAGTTGAATCACTTGAGCTACATCCACTCCCTCATTGATTTTTTCCTAACTTTTATCTCAACTGCAAAAAATAAAATAATAGACAAAAGGCAGCTTAATAGTTTATGGAAGCATTAATCTAAAAAATTCTGTCTCGTCACATTTATCTTATTTAATCCTAAAAACAAACTCAATTGTTTTTCCAGTGTTAAAGATACGTAAATGGCTCCCCCTTCTTCCTCTGGCTACTGCAGTGCGTGGAGGGCTGGCGGGGCGAAGAGGCCGGACACGTAGGCGCTGCCATCACTGCTGCTGCCGCTCCTCCTTTTCCAGCCGCAGCCACCGCCACCGCCCCCACTTCTTGGGCTGAGTCCTCCCGCAGCCCTGGCGGCGCCAGGTGCATTCACTTTTCTGCTCTCAGCCAACCACCCCCTTAGCTGTCCCGGGCTTCTCGTTCCACCACGGAGATAGCGACGCACTCCTACCGGGAGAAGGCTCAGAAGCTGAAGGAACAGCAACCAGCTCATTCTTTCCAACCTGCTGAGGACAATTACTATGCTGACTGTGAGGCCAAAGGTATCGCTGATATCGCTGCCTTTGGCTGGGGCCTCCTGCGACTGGTGACCTTCCCGTCTCTCGTGGCCCAAGCGGATCAGCGGGCTGTGTCCTGCCGGCCCCAGCCTTGGAAAGAGGGAGGGAGGGAGGGCGCTGGGCTCCTCAGACCGACTCTCACTTCCACAGGAGGTGGCGGGAAGGTAGGGTAGGTCGGCGCCATGACTGGTTCCAGCCTCCGCTCCTCCCCAGCTAAGGGGCAGAGTCGGTGCCCGCATCTCGATTCCTAAACTTTCTCTAAACTCGGAGTCTCTCTAGGCCGTGGCCCAAGCCGGGCTGGATGTGGAAAACGGCTGGGGCAGTGCTTAGGGTCAAAGGGTTGCTTTCTTCCCATCGCTGCTCCCTGGTAACTCCGTGGGTGGGGCCGCCCTTAGATCTAGTACCCTACTTAGGTCCTACCCTGTGACCTTGTCCTTCCTCTCGGTGCTCAGATGCTTGGTTTTCCAGGGGAAGCTCTACTGCCTCCTCGCCCATCAGCTTCCTGAAAGAGGATGTTGGTCTTTTTTGGTGGGTTAGGGTGTTATTGAATAAAATAATTTGTGAGGGGTCAATGTTATTATTAGTAGTAGTAGTAATATTGTTTTTACAATTGAATATTAGACAGAATGAAAAGGAATTCCATTACTTGAGTCTCTTGGACAGGGGGCTTACGTTACTGAAGATTTTAATAATTAGATATTTTCTGACCAGCTAGACAGAAAGAGAATATGTGGACACTGGGTTGTGTGCTTCATAATTGTTGAAGGTTCATTTATATGCCCAGAGATGGAAAAGACGTAATTTTAGTTTGTTCTGCCACAACCTTTGAAATAAACTATTTTTAGCCTGTAAAAAAAAAAGAGAGACACATAAATGATTAGAGATTGGTTAAATGTCATGACCAACGTCTCCTTCTTAATGAAGAAATTGAAGAAAAATGTTTAATCGTATTCATATCTCATAAAACTAAGCCCATTTTTTAATCTTTAACATTGATATAGTACCTTCTTTGCCATTTCTACAAAAATATATTACTGATAACTATATTTGATAAATTATATTAGTTGTATTTTTCCTATTTATCACCAAATTCTTAACATCTTGTAGTTGAAGAACATTTTTATATTTGTAGTATTAACCACAATCCTCATCTACTACCAAAATCACTGTTATACAGCACCTAAATTATACTTATGCTGTCTTTCAGTTAACATTAACTTACCTAGACTACATCTTTCAACTACAATCCCAGGTTATAAACAAGCAGTGTGTGTAATAGTCATTATACTGTGCTAATATCAACTTTATCCATTACAACTTTTTTATAATTGACCTTATTAAACATTCTACATACATTCAGTATCATCTCCCCCTTCTTAACCAGCATTCTGTCTCCTACTAACCTACACTCTATAGTATAATTCCATAAGCTTACAAATTGTATTTAGTCCACATTGGTGAGAACCTACAACATTCATCCTTTTGTTTCTGTCTTATTTCACTCAACATAATATCATCAAGTTTCATCCTTTTATCACATGCATCCCAATTCCATTTATTCTTACACCTGAATAGTATTCCATAGAATGTATATACCATATTTTGTTTATCCATTTCATCAGTTGATTGGCATTTAATCTGTTTCCACCTTTTAGCAATTGTCACTAATACCACTATGAACATGGGTGTGCAAATATCTACTAGCATCCTTGCATTAAGTCCTTCTGTATATATTCCTAGTAGTAGGATTGCTGAATCATATAGCAGTTCTATATTTAGCTTCCTGAGCACAACCAAATCATCCTCTACAGAGGCAACACCATGTATTAATACATTCCCACCACCAGTGAAGGAGTGTCTATATTTTTCCACATCCTCTCCAGCACCCACAGTTTTCTGGTTTTTTTTTTAATTGCCATTCTGTGAGGCATGAAACATTATCTCATTTTGATTGGCATTTCACTAATAGCTAGTAATGCTGAACATCTTTTCATGAGCCATTTTGGCCATTTGTATTTTCTCTTTGAAAACAAGTCTATTCAAGTCTTTTGCCCATTTTTAAATTAGATTATTTGTCTTTCTGTCATTGAGTTATGTGATCTCTTTTTGTAACATGTAAATAAAACCCTTCTTGAATATGTGGTTACTAAAGATTTTCTCTCATTGAATAGTTTGCATTTTTACCTTCTTAAAATATTTTTTCAAACACAAAAGTGTTTAATTTTGAGGAAGTCCTAAGTCCTATTTATCTATTTTTTCTTTCATTGCTTGTGTTTTGGGTGTAAGGGCCAAGAAACCACCACCTACCTCAAGATTTTAAGTTTCTTCCCTACATTTTCTTCTAGGAGTTTTATGGTTTTAGATTTTTACTTTTAGGTTCTTGACCTATTTTGAGTTCATTTAAGTTTGTGAGATAGGAATCCTTTTCTTTCTTTGAAATATGGGTATCCAGTTTTCCCAGCACCATTTGTTGAATAGGCTATTCTAACTCAGCTGGGTTGGATTCACAGCCCTGTCAAAAATCACTTGACCATAGATGTGAGGGTCTGTTTTGAACTATTGATTCAATCCCATCAATCTATTTTTACACCAATACATGCTGTTTATTGACACTTTAGGTAAATAATCTGTTTTAAAGCCAGAAAATGAGAATCCTTCAACTTCATTCTTCTTTTTAAAGATAGTTTTGGCTATTCAGGGGACTATGTGCTACAAGATAACTTGATAATTGGCTTTTCCAATTTTACAAAGACGGCTGTTGGAATTTGTATAGGGATTGCATTGAATCTATAGATCATTTTGAGTAAAATTGACATCTTAATGATATATTTAGTCTTCCAACACATGAACACAGAATGCCCTTCAATTTATTGAGGTATTCCTTGGTTTCTTTTAACAATGTTTTGTAGTTCTCTGTATACAAGTCCTTTATGTCCTTGGTTGTTTCTTCCTAAATATTTGATTATTTAAGTCAATATTGTAAATAGAATTTTTTTCCTAACTTCCTCCTCAGTTTCCTCATTATTAATGTATAGAAACTCTATTAAACTTTTGCATATTAATCTTGTATTGTGCCACTTTATTGAAGTTGTTTTGCTGTAGATTTTTTAGGATTTTCTAAGGTAGAATCATATTACCAGGTGTGATTGTTAGGCTAATATGTCAACTCGGCCAGGTAATTATGTCCAGGTGTTTGGTCAAGCAATCACTGGGCTAATTGTAATACAAGAACATTTATGGGCTTTGGTCACCAGTGAGTTTACTTCCTGGATGGCTGATTACATCTGCATCAGAGAGATGGTTGTCAGCAATGGGTGACACTTTTATCCAATCAGCTGAATGCTTTATAAAGGGAAGTGATTTCAACATTCAGAATTTCCCAGCTCATCTTTGGACAGCCAATGTTTCCTTGAAACTCATTAAGGACCTTCACTGGACTTTCATCGGAGCCCCTGGTTTGCAGCCTACCTACAGAACCTGGGCTTGTGCATCCCCATGGTCATGTGAGAGACTCTTATAGAATCTCATATTATTGACAGAGATCTCCTGTTGATTCTGTTCCCTTAGAGAACCCTGACTAATACATCAGGGAATAGTGAAAGTTTTACTTCTTCCTTTCCTATTTAGGTGCCTTTCATATCTTTTACTTGTCTAATTGCTCTAGCTAGAACATCTAATACAATATTGAATAACAGCAGAAATAGTGGACAGCCTTGTTTTTTTCCCCCAATCTCATTGGGAAAAGTGGTCTTTCACCATTCAGTACAATGTTAGTCATGGGTTTTTCATGTGTGACCTTTATCATATTGAGAAAATTTTCTTCTATTGCTATGTTTCAGAGAGTTTTTATCAAGAAGGGATGTTATATTTTGGCAGGTGCCTTTTCTGTGTCATTTGAGACAATCAAGTGATTTTTTTCCTTCAATTTATAAATGTGTTACATTACACTGATGGGTTTTCTTATGTTGAGCCATACTTGCATACCTGTTATAAAACCCATATGATCAGGGAGTGGATGTTGCTCAAACATTTGAGTACCTGCTTCCCACATGAGTAGTCCTGTGTTCAGTTCCTGGTGCCTCCAAAAAATCAAAAATAAACAATAAGCAAACAAATGAATAAACAACTCAGGGAAGCCAATATAGCTCAGTGCTTGAACACCAGATTCCTTCCCACATACAAGGTCCTGGTTTCAGTCCCTGGCACCAGTACCTCAAAGCAAAAAACATATGGTCATGATGTATAATTTCAATGTGATTTTGAATTTGGTTAGGAATTATTTTCTTGAAGATTTTTGTATCTATATTCATTAGAGATATTGGTCTATAATTTTCTTTTTTCATAATATTTCTATTTGGCTTTAGTATTAAGGTGATGTTGCCTCAGAGACTAAATTTTGTAGCATTCATTCCTTTACAATTTTTTGGAAGAGGTTGAACAAGATTGGTATTAGCTTATTGTAGCTCTTTGGCAGTTTGATGTAATTATGAATTCCAAATATATATATTGGATTATGCTTGTAAACTGGTCTGTTAAACTGGGCATGATTAAGTTATTATTTGGGCATTGACTGGGCAATGTCAATAGGGCATTAAGCCCCACCCCTTGATGGGTGGGGTCTACAAGATAAAAGACAGAGCAAAGGACAGTGTTGGAGAAGTTTTGATGTTGGAATCTTGAGCTGGAGCCCCAGGAAGTAAGAGACCTTGGTCGTGAGGAAGGAGAGAAGGCCCTGGGATAGAATAAACCATTCACCTGAGAGTTCACAGCTGGCCTTGTGGAGAGAAGCAAAGCCTAGAGAGCCTCATAGTCTACAGCTGACCTTGTGGAGGAAACAGAGGAGCTAAACCTGGAGAGAAATGCAGCCCCAGGAAAAGAGGAACCCAAGAAGCCTGAACCCTGAAAATGTCAGCAGCTGTTGTGCTCCAACACGTGGCAATAGACTTTGGTGAGGGAAGAAACTTATGCTTTATGGCCTGGTAACTGTGGACTTCTACCCCCAAATAAATACCCTTTATAAAGTCCAACTCATTTTCTGGTATTTTGCAATGGCACCCCTTTGGCTGACAAATACAGTTATATTTGAATGATTGGTAGAATTCACAGCAAAGCCATTGAGTCCTGGGACTTTCATTTGGGGGACCTTTCTGATGGCTGTTTCATTTTTTATAATTGTAATTTGGCTCGTTGAGGTCTTTGATTTCTTCTAGGGTTCGTGTGCGTTGTTCATGGGTTTCTACAATTCATCCATTTCATGGATACTGTCAAGTTTGTTGGCATATAGTTGTTTAATAGTATCTTCTTTTGATGACTTAATTTCTGCTGGGTCAGTGTTACTGTCCCCCATCTTATTTCTAATTTTATTTGCATCTTCTCTCTCTTTTTTGTTGTTGTTGTTTAAACTAGCTAAGGATTTTTCAGTTTTGTTAATGTCAAAGAACCAACTTTGGTTCTGTTGATTTTTCTCTTTTGTCTATTTTTATTATCCATTTTATTTCTTCCTGCTGTAATCTTTATTATTTCTTCTGCTTGGTTTTGGGATGGCTTGCAGCTTTTTACTAGTTCCTCCAGATGTGCAGTTATATCTTTGATTTTAGTGCTTCTTCTTTTTTAAAAGTAAGCACTGAAGGCTATCTATTTCATTCTTAGCACTGTCATGATTTTTTTAGTAGGTACAGGGGATTGAACCAAGGATCACATACATTGGAAGCAGATGCTCAACCACTTGAGCTGCATCTGCTACATGGTGATAAACTTTTTATATGTTGTGTCTTTGTTTTCATTTATCTTGAGATATTTTCTGATTTTGCTTGCAATTTCTTCTTTGAGTCACTGAGTATTTAAGAATGTATTGTTTAATCTACTTATATTTATGAATTTTCCCTTTTTCTACCTGTTATTAATTTCCAACTTAATACAATGATGATCAGAGTGCTTTCTCTAATTTCAAACTTTTTAAATTTATTGAGATATGACTTATGTCTCCACAAAATTTTTACCCTGGAAAACAGTCAATGGGAACTTGAGAAGAATGTATCTCATGTTGTTTTGGGTGTAATGTTCTATAAATGTATGTTCATTCAACTTCAGTTATCATATTATTCAAGCTCTTTGTTTCCTTATTTATCCTCTGTCTAGAAGTTCTATCCAATGCTGAGAGTAGTGTGTTTAAGTCTCCAAATTTATTGTAGAGACATCAATTTCACCCTTCAGTTTTTCCAGTATTTGTCTTTTGTATTTTGGGACTCCTATGTTAGGTGCATAAATAGTTATTGTTTTTATTTCATCTTGGTGAATTGTCTCATTTATTAATATAGAGTGACCTTCTTTATCCATTATAACAGTTTTGCATTTAAAATCTATTCTATTTTGTCTGGTATTAGTATCACTACTTCAGGTATTTTTTGATTACTATTTGCATGGAATAGCTTTTTCAAACCTTTCCCTTCCAGTCTGATTGTTTCCTTCCATATAAAGTGAGTCTCTGATTGTAGACTACAATACAAACTATGGTCCGTGCTCAGTAGTAAAGCCCCAGGATGCATTTATCAATTGCAAAGAATGTGCCACATTAATGAAGGATGTTTATGTGGGAGGGTGTGGGAGGAGTGGGGAGTGGGGCATATGAGAATCCCTATATTTTGTGTGTAACATTTATGTACTCTAAATATCTTTTTTAAACATTATTTTAAAAAATGAGTCTCAGACATCTGGAAAAATGACATCAATGTACATAGGCAGGGTCTGACTTTCTCACAGAAAGGATCAGAGAAAGGGTGGGAACCTATCCAAGGGAGTTGCTTTTGATGTATATAGAACTGGAAAGTGCTTTGTGTCATCTGGGAGGGAACTGGAAAGATAAAGAAGCCCAAGGAAAACCATTAGTTGCTCACTCCTGGGACTGGAAACAACTACTATGCCCCTCTCTCAGGGCAAGTGGCCTTGGTAGAGCCCTTTGCTCACTACTGCCATCAGAGTGGGAGGGAGCGTTTCCTGGGAGGAAGAGGGGTCTGAGAGTGGTTTCTATGCAGTGAGTTTAGCCAGATGAGCCCCCTTTGAGTCCTGGAAGGGAACCCAACATGAAATGGAGGGAAGGCATATCTGCTCAGGCAGACTGTCACTCCCAGCCACCTGTGGAGAGAGAAGAACTAGATTAGAGAGAAGGCAGAGATGGGCACCTAATCAGCAGGGCTCTAGTAAACTGTTAGAAGTCTATTCTGTCTGAGGAAAAGGGGGTGAATAGAGCCAGATATGCTTTTTGAAGCCTAGTTAACCTGTGGAGTGAGTTTAGTTCAGTGGAGGAATTCCTTCCTTGCTTATATGAAGTCATTGATATGATTCCCAGGTCTACTTAGAGAAGTAATCCAGAGAGTGATTCACTGGATTATCGGGTAACAAGCTGATACCTTATAACAGGAAACATATAAACATTTTTATTTTGTTTTATTTTAGATTTTCTTGGATCTGCTATTTTTTGTTTTTTAAAAGTTTCCTTTTATTCTTCCCCTTATTTTACTTGCTAAAACCTAATACATCACCAGGCAGGCTGCAGGGTGATTGGTGAACACAGACAGTCTGAGAAACCCCTTAGGGAACTAAGAGGGAAGGCTGGTTTTCCTGAGTTGTAGTTGTTTGTGTGAATGTCCTGTTTGTTGTGTTTCCCCTTTCTTTGTTTGCTTTTTCTTCTTTTACATATTTATTCTATCTACTTTATTTCTTCTCTTTCCTCCATTTTTCTATCTTCTGTTTTTTGTTATTCTTTCATTTCACCTCTTTTTCTTTGGCCTTCAGTTATTTTATTTCTCTCTTTTTTTCTATCTTTTTTATTTTCCTCTCTTCTCATTATTCAAGCCTTTTAATTCATTCTGTATATTTTTTTCTACTTTGTTTCTTGTTTCATTTTTTTCTATACCACTCTTTTATCCTTATTCTTTTGTACTTATGACTTTTTACTCATGTTAATCATTAATTTTACTAAGCTTATATGGTTTCTCTTCTACCTTTCTTTTTATTCTTTTTATTCTTTTCTTCTTTATCTCTTCTGCTTTCTCTGGTACTAATATTTATTTTTCAAGGGAAGGCATCAATACCAAGGAAATAGAACAAGAGGAACCAAGAGTCAAAGAGAAACCTTACCACACACACACACACACACACACACACACACACACAATGAAACCTTAGAGTAGAAAGAGAAGCTAACCAACCAAACAAGCCCATCAAGATAAACAGATGCCTAGACACAAACAAAAAATTACAAGCCATACTAAGAAATAGGAAGACATAGGTTAGTCTAATGAACAAACTAAAAAACAGGAAGAGATGCAGAATGTTGGACAACTAATCAGAGATGTCCAAACAAGTATCATGAATCAACCTAATGAAGTGAAGGAAGAGATTAAGAATATTCAAAATACACTGGGGAACATACTGAATAAATTGTAAGCAGACATAAAAAGATAACAGATCTGGTGTTGAATGGCACAATCCAAGAAATGAAAAAAAAAAAAAATCCACTGGATGCACATAATAAGAGATTTGAACAGGCAGAGGAAAGAAACAGTGATGTGGAATACAGTACATCTGAAATCAGACATAGTGGGATAGATTAAAAGAGAAAAAAATCAAGCAGGGACTTAGGGATGTGAGTGACAACATGAAATGCATGAACATATGCTTTATAGGCATCCCAGAGAGAGAATAGAAGGGAAAGGGGCAGAAGGAGTGTTGGAAGAAATAATGGCTGAAAATTTCCCAACTCTTCTAAGAAGCATAGGTGCACATGTCCAGGAAGTGCAGTGCACACCAAACAGTATAAATTCTAAAAGGCCTACCCCAAGACATAAATTTATCAAATTGCCCAATGCTCAAAACAAAGAGAGAATACTGAAAGCAACAAGAGAAAAGAAATCCATCACATAAAAGGGAAGCTCAATTAAATTAAGAGCTGCTTTTTCATCTGGATCCTTGGCCCAAGAAGGCAGTGGTATGGCATAGTTAAACTGCTAAAAACAAGGAAAAAAAATGCAGTCAGCAAATAATTCTGTATCCAGCAAAGCTGGAATTCAAAAATGAGAGAGAGTTCAAAATATTCATGGGTAAACAGAAATTAAGAGATTTGCCAGTAAGAAACCTGCCCTCCATGAAATACTAAAGGGAGTTCTGCAGGTTGAAAGGAAAAAAAAAAAAAAACAGGAGAGAGAGAGGGTTGTAGGAGAGTATAAGAAAGAAAATTATTGGTAAGAATAACTAAAAAGATAACAAGAGAAATAAAGTATGGCATACATAAACCTAAAGAAAATATTGCTAATGTAAGTAATAACATTAAACATTAATGGTTTAAACTCTCCAATCATGAGATACAGAATGGTAGAATGGATAAGAAAATATGACCCATCTATACACTGTCTACAAGAAACTCACCGTAGACCCAGGGACACAAGGAAGCTGAATGTGAATGGTTGGAAAACAATTTTACATGCAAACAATAACCAAAAAAGTGTGGAAATAGCTATACTAATATTGGACAAAATAGACTTTAAATGTAAAACTTTTATAAAAGACAAAGAAAGACACTATATATTAATAAAAGTTGTAATCTATCAAGAAGAAAGAACAATCATAAACACTTATGCACCTAGCCACAGTGCCTCAAAATACATGAGGGAAATATTGGAAAAACTAAGTGGAGAAAAGGATGCCACTAAAATTATACTGGGGGACTTTAATATACCATTATCACCATAGACAGAACAACTTGATTGAGCATCAATAAAGAAACAGAGATCTTGAATAATACATTAGAGGATCTGGACCTAATAGACATATAGAGAACATTACACCCAAATATATCAAGATATACATTCTTCTTGAGTGCACAGAGATCATCCTCCATATAGACCACATGGTAGGCCACAGAACAACTCTCAATGAATTCAGAAAGATTTAAATTATGAAATTATTTTCTGTGACCACAATGGTATGAAGCTGGGTCAGAGAAGCAGATTAAACACAAAGATATAGCAGTTAATACTCTTAGAAAATCAGTGGGTCAGGTAGGAAATTGCAGAAGAAATCAGTAACTACCATGAAAAGAATGAAAATGACAACACAACATATCAAAACCTATAGGATGAAACAAAAGCAGTGCTGAGAGGGAAATTCATAGCCATAAATGCCTATATTAAAAAAGAAGAAAGAGCTAAAATTAAATTAATCCCAAAGCTAGTACAAAGAAGGAAATAACAAAGATGAGAGCAGAGCTAAAGGAAATTGAAAATAAGAATGTACTAGAAAACATAACCAAAACCAAAAGCTGGTTCTTTGAGAAAATTAATAAAATTGACAAAACCTTAACTAGACTAACAAAGAAAAAAAAAGAGAAAACATTCAAATATGTAAAATATGAAATGAGGAAGGGGATATCATGAATGACCCCACAGAAATAAAGAATATCATAAGAGGATTCTTTGAAAAACTGGATGGCAACAAGATGTATAATTTAGGGGATATGGACAAATTCCTATAAACACGCAAGCACCCTACATTGATGAAAGAAGAAATTGATGAACTCAACAGATCAATCACAATTAGTGAGCTTTATTCATCATCAAAAACCTCCCAAGAAGAGCCCAGTACCAGATGGCTTCACAGGTGAACTCTACCAAACATTCTGGAAAGAACAAACACCAATCCTGCTTAAACTCTTCCAAAAAAATAGAAGTGGAGGGAATATTGCTTAACTCATTGTATGATGCCAACATCACCCTAATACCAAAGCCAAAAATGGCACCACAAGAAAGGAAAACTATAGACCGATCTCCCTAATAAACCTAGATGCTAAGATCCTCAACAAAATACTTGCTAATCTTATTCAACAACACATAATATGAATTATACACCATGACCAATTGGGTTTCATCCCTTGTATGCAAGGATGATTCAACATAAGAAAATCAATGAAATTGAAGGAATCAAACTATCTGACTTTAAAACATGCAACAAAGCTACAGTGGTCAAAACTGCATGGTATTAGCAAAAGGGTAGACATACTGACCAATGGAACTGAATTGAGAGTTTTGATATAGATCCTCACATATAGTCAACTGATATTCAACAAGGCCACCAAAACTTATCAACTGGGAGAGAATGACCTCTTCAACAAATGGTGCTGGAAGAACTGGATATCTGTGTCCAATAGAATGAGAGAGGAGCACCATCCTCTCACATTATACAAAAATTAACTAAAGATGGATGAAAGATCTAAATAAAGGAGCCAAGACCATAAATATCATGTAAAATAATGTAGGGAAGAATCTATAAGATTAGGAGATGATTTCATGAACTTTACACACAAAGCATATGCAAAGAAAGAAAAAATAGATAAATGGGACCACCTCAAGAGTAAAAACTTTTGCACGTCAAAGGTCTTTATCAAGAAAGTGAAAAGCCAGCCAACTGAATGGGAGAAAATATTTGCCAACCATCTGTCTAATATGGGCCTTGTATTCAGCATATATGAAAAAATCCTATATCTCAAAAATAAAAAGACAACCCATTAATAAATGGGCAACTGATTTGAATAGACACTTCTCCAAAGAAGAAATACAAATGGCTAAATAGCACATGAAAATATGCCCAACATCATAGCTATTAGGGAAATGCAAATCAAAACTACAATGAGATATCATCTTTACCCATTAGACTGTTGGCTATTAAAAAATCAGGGGGCTGCAAGTGTTAGAGAGAATGTGGAGGAATGGGAACCCTCATCCACTGCTGGTGAGAATATAGAATGGTGCAACCATTGTGGAGGACAGTTTGGTGGTTCCTCAGGAAGCTAACTATAAAACTGCCATATGATCCAGCATTCCTACTTCTAGGAATATATCCAGAAGAATTAAAAGCAGGGACACAAACAGATATATGCAAACCAATGTTCATAGTGACATTATTCTCTGTTGTCAAAAATTTGAAACAACCCAAATGTCCATCAACAGATGAATGGATAAAAAATATGTGGTACATGCATGCAATGGAATATTACTCAGCTGTAAGAAGGAATGCAGAATTAACACACAGGATAACATGAATGAATCTTGAAGACCTTATGTTGAGTGAAGCAAGCCAGACACTGAAGGACAAATATTACATGATCTCACTGATATGAATTAAGCAAATTGAGCAGACTTTGGAAGATAGGTTTACCGGGGACAGAAAGTGAGTAGAGGGTTGTGAGCCAATGCCCATATGGACAAAATCTAAAAGGCAGAAGAGTGTAGTTGTGCAATAGATAGGCATGACAGTGGTGCAGTGATGCTATTGGGCTGGATGGAGATGGTCTGTGAAGGTAGGATGGGTTGTAATTTGGACTGTCCATGGAACTGGTGGGAAGGGTTGGGGGAGGGAGTAGGTGAACTCTGGGGATTTGCATATATATGGGTTAAACTAAAACTTTGGGAATGTTCTTTTTGCAAATATGGCAGGGGATGCTCACTGGTTTAGGGTGTTTGATGCAGGGGGCATGCAGGACAAGTCACACCTGGGGCAGGCTTCTAAGAAGTGTGTGATTGTTCATCTTATAATAGGGTGTTGTATCACTGGGTGGATACCTACACAATGAATGGAATATTATTGGACTCCCATCCTGGGGGGTCCTGCTAAGTTCTCAGAGCAAGGAGAAAAATTCTCTTGAGAGCATAAGTTGTGTCCCAATAGGGGAGGACAGACTAGTATATCAAGCCCTTAATGTAGTAGCAAGTAACTATGGATCTTGTTCTTCAAGGAGTGAAGGTTGGTAGTTGCTGTGGGTCCTGAGGGGAGAGGGAAGGAGGAATAGATTTGAAAGAAAATGGAGTGTTTGGGGGAATTGGAATTGTTCTACATTATCTTATGATGATGGATGCAGGACATGTTAAATTTCATCAAAATTTATATTAAGTGTATGGACCAAAATTTAACCCATAATGCAAATCATTGAGCATGCTTAGTAACAATGCTTCAATATTTGTACATCAATTTTTTTCTGTGTGATTAAAATGAGTTTATTAGCTTGTATATACAGTAACAAGTTAAATTTTTTTTAAAATCCATGGAACTACACTATACAAACAGTGAACCTTAAGTTAAACCATGGGATATAATTAATAGTACAATTATAAAAATGTGCTATCATCAGTTATAGCAAATGTTCCACACCAATGCAAGATGTTAATAATAGGAACCCTGTATTTTATGCATGATTGTTCTATAAACCTACAACTTCTCTAATAAAGAAAAAAAAAAAAAATAAAGAATCAGCAGAAGCATTCTCTGAGCAGGAGAGAGGAAAGCCAGAGGGAAGAGAGAGGAGTCAGGTGCAGAATGTGCCCAGAATAAGAAAGTTCACATAAATATTAAAAGAAGGAAGTCTTGCAAGCCAGATAAGAACTTTTGTCTTCTGACTTTAAAAATGCATTTCAAAACGGCTGGAGGAGTTTGCCTCTAGCTCTCCTTCCTGCCTGTGAGAACTGTTTTATCCCAATGGCAAACCTATGGTGAAGGAAAATGAAATTTAGTCAACTCTTCCACAAGGAAGATCTGGAGACCATGTCTGCAAGAAAGAGGCCATGTAGCAATTTAAACTGCAGAGTATTTGAAATTCTCACATATCTTTTTCTTGTGATACAAGGTCAGTAGTTTCTGACCCTAACATTATGGAAGCGCACATGGTTCCTAATTTGAAAAATATGCAGCATATGATAGAATGTCCAGAGGCAACAGGATGGACTCTTAGGAGTGGAGCAGTGAGAAATCGCAGATTTGGATATTTTGTCCTTACTCTCCCTTCACCAATCACAACTTTGCCTCTTGCAGTTTATCTTTGGCCCAGCAGCTTTTTCTTTTCTTTTCTTTTTTTTTTTTTTGTACTAGCAGATTTATTGAAATACTTAAAACACTTTTTTAAAAAAAAATTTTTATATATATTTTGAAAGATGCTTACATAATTTTACATAAATGTTAAACAAAACTTACAAGGATTCCCATGTTCCCCACCTCCCATAACATCCCACATAAATATCTTTCATTAGTGTGGCACATCAACTGCAATGGATATACACATCCTGGGGCTTTGCCATTAAGCACATTGTAGACCAGACTCTCTCCCACACAGTTCTGCATGTTATATGCTGATGTAAAATGGCCTATATCTGTCATTGTAATGTCACTCAGGATAATTCCCAAGTCCTGAAAAAGCCCCTGTATTACAACTGCTTTTCCCTTCCCTGCCCTGCAAGCATCCAGTGGCCACTGGCTGCACCTCACTGTTGTAATTTCTTCCATTGCTTGAATCACAATATGCCTACGACAGAATACATGTGAGCCCACTCTAGTCCATAGCTCTTCCCCCAATCCTGAGGAGTTTGGGATGGTGGTGTCTACTCCACCTCCAAGTGAGAGGGGGCTCATATCCCATGGATGTGATGGATGGGATTACCCTTCCTTCAGCTGCAGACTCTCCATTCCCTGGGATAGCCATTGTCCATCATCATCTCCTCACCAAGTGACTTGGGAGAGTCCATTGAGTTGTAAAGTAGGAGTTGCAGCTCCATTGAGATTCTAGGCACAGCTGGCACATGAGCAGGCCAAAGGCTCCTGTCTCTGGAAGTATACCTACAAACTCCAGCATCACAATATAGGTTTGAATAGAAGGGACTGATGGACCATGTGCAGGGAGGACTTATTTGAGTCCAACTCTGTCACTCTCAGGAGCACAGATTCCAAAGTAGAGCCCACTGAAAAGGCATCAATCTCTGGGGCTGCCCCCCCTTATATAGGCCCTGGGTGTCTCCAGAGCCCTCAGGAGCCCGTCTGTGTGGGGTGATATCCACTTTGGTGTTCTATGAGATCCTACTGAGTTGTGCATAAGCATTACCTCTGGGATGACCTCCTGACACTCTTTGAAGTCTCTTAGTCACATGAACTCATTTGTCTTTACCTTTTCCCCCTTTTATTCAATGTCTTTTTCCAGTGGTATTGCCAGTTGGCACTTCATGTTAATCCATCATTGCCAGAGAGGCTCATCCCCAGGAATCATGTCCCATGCTGGGGGGACGGTAATGCATTCATATGCTGAGTTTGTCTTAGAGAGAAGCCACATTTGAGCAACTAGGTGACTCTCAGGTGGCAACCCTTAGGCACTCCATAACAGTAGGCTAAGTTTCAATTACAAGAGCAAAAACTCATAAGGCTAGTCATCAATAACAAGAATCATTAGTGGGCCATCCTCTTTTGCCAGACACTGCCCCTGCACTTGGGGGACTGTTGCTGCTCCTTTGGAGAATGTGGCAGAGCTCTCCAGGCTGGGAATTCAGTATTCCCTCATTTATTGAGTGATTGTCTACCCACCATGACCATGCCCCATCTCTCGATCATTTGGACAATTTTATATATCTTTCATGTATATTCCGATGAACTTCCTCCCATGAATTCCCCACCCAACACAACCTTCACCAATGATCCTCTGCAGCCCCCATTGTAACCTTTCTGTGATCTAAACATTCCTTCAAGATGAAGCCCATATAATAACCAAATATATTTAATAGGAAAGTGAAATGATAATGATAAGCTTAAATGTAAGAGATAAAATGAATGGAAACTCAGAAAAAAAAACATTAAAAATAAAATGTAATTAAAGGATTGGGATATTCAAAAAATGGGAAAAAAAATTTTAATTATTGTTATTTTTTTTTCCTTTTATCATAGCATTATCGGGTGTCCAGTCTGTACTGTGAAATCCTTCCCCCCTCACTCCCAAGTGTCTCCCAATTTTTCATTTAATTTTCAAAGAAGTTTTAGGTCACAGCAAAAACACACAGAATACTAGAGACAATCATATACCCAAACTCCTCCCCCTTTCCTCACCTCATATTAAATCTTTTTATGTGGATGGTAGCAATGTTATAACTGTTATACAGATAGTGAAACATAGCTACTAAACATTTTCAATGGTTTACAGTATAGTTTATAATTTATACAGTGCAGTTTAATAATTCTTCATGATATTTACCATGTCCTGTGTCCATTTCTGTAAGGTAATGAAAAACATTTCCCCTAACCACTAAATACACCATTTGATCTTTTATGTTCTTTCTTCCCCATCCTGCTAGGGCTTTGGGAATGTAAATAAGATGGCTTTGGGGAGCAGATAAGCTGGCTTGAAGCAGAGCCAGGCTGAGGAGTGAGGCAATTGTACTGAGGAAGCCTGGTTTACCCAACAGCACAGGTGATACTGAGGCTTGGCTCCAGAGGGGGTGGAGTCAGCCAATTTTATCATTCTGCACTGACAAGCATTAGAGTGTCAGTTCCCCTGGGGAGGCCAGGAAGTGGGAAGTGCTTGATTAGTTTTCAGGAGCCTAGTTAGGGTCCCCTTGGTGAAGGGGGTGGTCTAGAAGAGGACTTCTTTTGGGTCCCATATTTTGTTGGGAAAAAAAAGTCACTTTAAAAACTAAAAAAAGAATTTTTCTTTTTAAATTTAGTTTAATAGTTAAAATCTGCCTCAAAATCTGCAGATAGAAACATGCAGGGCAATTGATTGATGAACACAAGCAGGCTGAGAGGTTCCACAAGGGCCCAAGAAGGAACACTGTTCCTCCTTAGCTTTGACTGCTTGCTTGTGTGGTTGGTTGGTTTTTCTTTCTTTATTTGTTGTCTCTTGCTTTTCTTTCCTCTTTCCTCACCCCCTTCTTTTTTTCTTTCATTTTTTTTTCTTTTATATTAGATGCTGCTAGCTTCTCTCTGCTTTGCTGTGCTTCTTCATCAGTGATTTCCAATTCTCTGTCTATATTGATTTTCTCTTCCAACGCTATCTCTTTTCCTTCCTTCATCTTTCTGCCTTCTGCTTTCTGTTGTGGTTCTTACATACCACATTTTTTTCATTAGCCTATAAATTCAAGAGAGTCGATTTCTATTATATCTATTCTATTTTCTTCATTTTTTATTCATGCTAACTTTTTCCTTTCAGCTCTTTCTTTACTCTTTCTCTCTCTCCTCCTCATTCTAGCCTTCTAAATCATTATATATATTTTCATATATTTGGTTTCCCAGTCCATTGTAGGTACTCCACTTTTTTCCCTGTTACTCTACGCTGTCTACATAATATAAATATTCATTTTATTAAGTCCTATATGGCCCTGCTTCTAACTTTTTTCAATATTACTATTATCCTTCTTCATTTCTCACATCTTTTGATTCCTCTGGCCCTAATCTTTTGCCTTCAAGGGAACATAGAATGAAACAAAGAAATAAAATAAGAAGGAAAAAGTGTCAAAGAGAAATCTTAACACACAGACAGAACCACCAGCTAAATAAAACTCTAGAGCAGAGAGAAGCTAATCAACTGAATAAAACCATCAAGATAAAATGACTAGAGGGCAACAAGAAATTACAAACCACACTGAGAAACAGGAAGACATGGACCAGTCCAATGAACAAACTAAAAACCAGAAAGAGATGCAGAACATCAAACAACTAATCAAAGCTTTCCAAACAAATATCATGGACCAACTTAATGAAGTGAAGGAAGAGATTAAGGATATTAAGGAGACACTGGGAGAACATACTGAAGAAATTGTAAACATACATAAAAAGATAACGGATATGATGGTGATCAATGGAACAGTGCAAGAAATCAAAAAGGCACTGGATTCACATAACAGCAGATTTGAACAGACAGAAGAAAGAATTGGTGATGTGGAATACAATACATCTGAAATCAAACAGATGGTAAAATAGACAGATAAAAAGATAGAAAAAATCCAGCATGGACTCAGGGATTTAACCAACACCACAAAATGCACAAACATACACATTATAGGCTTCCCAGAAGGAGAAGAGAAGGGAAAGGGACCAGAAGGAGTGGTGAAGGAAATAATGGCTGAAAACTTCCCAACCCTATTGAGAGAGATGGATGTACAAGTCCATGAAGCACAGCGCACCCCAAACAGTATAATTCCCAACAGGCCAACTCCAAGAAATATACTTGCCAAATTGTCCAATGCTCAAGACAAAGAGAAAATACTGAAGGTAGCAAGAGAAAAGAGAACCATCACATACAAGGGAAGCACAATAAGATTAAGTGCTGATTTCTCATCAGGAACCATGGAGGCAAGAAGACAGTGGTATGACATAGTCAAAGTACTAAAAGAAAAAAACTTCCAGCCACGAATTCTCTACCCAGCAAAATTGGCATTCAAAAATGATGGAGAGTTCAAAATATTCACAGATAAACAGCAATTAAGAGAGTATGTCAAGAAGAAACCAGCACTTCAAGAAATACTAAAGGAAGTTCTACAAGTTGAAAGGAAAAAACAAGGGAGGGAGAGTTGGAAGAGAGTTGAAAAATAACTGAAAAGACAAAAAGGGAAACAAAAACAATATATTCCATACATTAACCCAAAGAAAATGTGGCTGAAGTAAGAAATTTGTTGTAAACAATAACACTGAATGTTAATTGATTAAATTCACCACTGAAGAGACACAAATTAGCAGAATGGATAAGGAAATATGATCCATCCATATGCTGTCTACAAGAAACCGACCTTCGACCCAGAGATTCCAGGAGGCTGAAAGTGAATGCCTGGAAAACAATTTTACAAGCAAACAATACCAAAAAAGGTCAGGAGTAGCTATCCTAATATCAGACAAAATAGATTTTAAATTCAAAACTATTGTAAGAGACAAAGATGGGCACTATATATTAGAAAAAGGAGTAATCTCTCAAGAAGAGAGAGCAATCATAAACATTTATGCACATAATTACGCTAAAATACGTGAGGCAAACTCTGGAAAAACTAGGTGGAGAAATAAATACCTCTACAATTATAGTGGGGGACTTTAATACACCATTATCACCATTAGACAGAACATCTAGACAGAGAATCAATAAAGAAACAAAGACTCTAAATGATACATTAGAGGACCTGGTCCTTAAAGATATATACAGAACACTATACCCAAATAGAGCAGGATTTACATTCTTCTCAAGTGCACAATGATCATACTCCAAGATAGAACACATGCTAGGCCACAGAACAGCTCCAAAACAATTTAGAAAGGTTCACATTATACAAAGAAATTTCTCTGACCACAATGAAAAGAAAATGGAAATCACTAAGGGCCAGAAAAAGAGATTAGGCACAAAGATATGGAAGTTAAACAACACACACTTAGACAAACAGTGGGCCAAGTAGGAAATCTCAAAAGAAATCAGTAACTACCTTGAAACAATTGAAAATGACAACACAACATATCAAAACTTTTGTGATATGGCCAAAGCTGTCCTGAGAGGGAAGTTCATGGCCACAAATACATATATTAAAAAAGAAGAAATAGCTAAAATTGAAGACCTAAATGCACACCTGGTGGAATTGGAAAAGCAATAATAAACTAAACCTAAAGGAAGTAGAAAGAAGAAAATAACAAAGACTACAAGCAGAACAAAATGAAATAGAGAATATGAAAGCACTAGAAAAAATAAACAAAACCAAAAGCTGGTTCTTTGAGATTAATAAAATTGATAAACCCTTAGGCAGACTAGCAAAGAAAAAGAGAGAAAAAATGCAAATACACAAAATAAGGAATGAGAAAGGGGTATCACTACTGACCCCACAGAAATAAAGAGTGTCATAAGAGGCTCTTTGAAAAATTACATGCCAGCAAGAATGATAATATAGAGGAAATGGACAAATTTCTAGAAACTCACAAACAGCCTACATTGATGACAGAAGAAATTGATGAACTCAACAGTACAATTACAAGTAAAGAGATAGACTCAGTCATCAAAAACCTCCCAACTAAGAAGAGCACAGGACCAGATGGCTTCACAGCTGAAATCTCCCAAACATTCCATAAAGAGCTAACACCAATCGTGCTTAAAACTCTTCCAAAAAATAGAAGTAGAAGGCATATTGCCTAAGTCATTCTATGATGTCAACATTGCCCTAATACCAAAGCCAAACAAAGATACCACAAGAATGGAAAATTACAGACCAATTTTCTAACGAACCTCGATGCTAAAATCCTCAACAAAATACTTGCTAACCACATTCAACAATATATCAAAAGAATTATACACCATGACCAAGTGGGTTTCATCCCAGATATGTGAGGATGGTTCAATATAAGAAAATCAATCAATGTAAAACACCACATAAACAGATTGAAAGAAAAATATCACAGGATCATCTCTACAGATGCAGAAAAAGCATTCAACAAAATGCAGCACTCTTTCCTGATAATAACATTGCAAAAGATAGGAATAGAAGGAAACTTTCTGAATATGATAAAGGGTATATCTGAAAAACATAAAGCTAACATCATCTTCAATGGTGAAATCCTGAAATCCTTCGCTCCGAGATCGAGAACAAGACAAGGATGCCCACTATCACCACTCCTATTTAGCATTGTCTTAGAAGTACTTGCTCGAGCACTGAGGCAAGAAAAAGGTATAAAAGGCATCCAAATTGAAAAAGAAGAAATAAAATTTTCATTATTTGCAGATGACATGATCCTATACATACAAAGCCCTGAGAAATCTACAACAAAGCTTCTAGAACTTATAAAGGAGTTCAGTAATGTCCCAGGCCATAAGATCAATGTTCAAAAATCAGTAACATTTCTGTACACCAATAATGAGCAGTCTGAGGAGGAAATCAAGAAAAAAATACCATTTAAAATAGAAAATAAAAGAATCAAATACCTAGGAATAAATTTGACTAAAGACACAAAGGAGTTATATATTAAAAAAAAAACTACAAAACACTGTTAAAAAGAAATCAAAGAAGACTTAAATAAGTGGAAGAATATTCCCTGTTCATGGATAGGAAGACCAATCATCATTAAGATGTCCATCCTACTCAAACAAATCTACAGATTTAATGCAATCCCAATAAAAATCAACAGTATATTTTTTAAGGAACTGGAGAAACTAACCACAAAATATATTTGGAAAGGTAAGAGGTCCTGAATCGCAAAAGACATTTTGAAAAAGAAAAATGAAGTTGGAGGTACCACACCACCTGACATTAAAACATACTACAAAGATACAGTGGTCAAAACTGCATGGTATTGGCACAAGGATAGACATACTTTCCAATGGAACGGAATTGAGAGTTCTGACAAGCCTACCAATCCCACTCAGTTGGGAGAGAATGGCCACTTTAACAAGTGGTGCTTGGAGATCTGGATATCCATATCCAAAAAATGATAGTGGAATACCATCTCACACCTTAAACAAAAATCAACACAAGATGGATCAAAGATATAAATATAAGAGCCAAAACCATAAAGACCTTCGAAGATAATGTAGGGAAGCATCTACATGACCTTATAATAGGAAATGGTTTCATGAACTTCATACCCAAAGCATGAATAGCACAAGAATAAATAGATAAATGGGATCTTCTCAAAATAAAAAAACTTCTGCACCTCAAAGGATGTTATTAAAGAAAATAAAAAGGCAGCCTACCCAATGGGAGAAAATATTTGGCAACCATATATCTGATAGGAGCCTAATATCCTGCATATACAAAGAAATTCTACTCCTCAAAAATTAAAAGATGAACAACCCATTTTAAAAAAAGCGCAAGTGACCTGCAAAGACACTTCTTCAAGGAAGAAATACAATTAGCTAAAAAGAACATGAAAAAATGCTCAACATCGCTAGCTATTAAGGAAATGCAAATCAAAACTACAATGAGATACCATCTTACACCAATCAGAATGGAAGCTATTAAAAAAACAGCAGAGTATAAGTGTTAGAGAGAATGTGGAGTAATAGTAACCCTCATCCACTGCTGGTGGGATTGTGGAATGGTCCAGCCACTGTGGAGGAGAGTTTGGTGGTTCCTCAGAACACTAACAATAGATCTTCCATATGATCCAGTGATTGCACTGCTGGGCATATACCCAGAAGAATTGAAAGCAAAGACACAAACAGATATATGCGAACCAATGTTCATAGTGTCATTGTTCACAATTACCAATAGTTGGAATCAGCCCTGGTGCCCATCAACAGATGAATGGATAAACAAAATGCAGTACATACATACAATGGAATATTACTCAGCTCTAAGAAGGAATAAAGTGCTAACACATGGAATAACATGGATGAGTCTTGAAGACCTTATGTTGAATGAAGCAAGGCAGGCATTGATGGATGGAGGAACAGTACATGACCTCATTGATTTGAATTGAGGAAAGTGAGCAGTCTCTGAGAACCATTGTCTGAAAGATAGGTTAACAAGGGAGAAAAAGAGTAGGTTGTGAGCCATCACCCATATGGACATAATCTATGGTAAAGTGATAGAGTATAGTTGCTTATTGAAGGATAGGACAGGTGGGTAGTGACATTACTGTGTTTGGTGGTGCAGGGTTGACAGGTGGGTAGATTAGGAAGAGCCGGTTAGAATACCCAGGATACTTGGGGGAGAGATGGGAGGGGTACTAGGTGAACATGGGATTTGTGGGTATGATGTTGAAAGTGCAGGAGTGGGAATGCTCTTATGGCAATATGACAAGGTAGTGTCACTGGTTTAGGGTGTAGGTCGGGGGGGTGGGGCATTCAGGATGGGGCACACCTGGAGCAGGTTTCTGGGGAGTATGTGCATGTTCATCCTGTCATAATGTGTTGTGTCAGGGAGTGGAGAACCCCATCTTTGGGAGGACTGATATACCCAGAAACAGACATGTGTGTGTCTCTTAGAAGCAAGGGTGGATCTGAATAGGGGAGGACAATCAGCTTGTCAAGACCTCTTGTTGCATGTTACTATGAATCTTGTCATCCAATAGGTCAAGACAGAGGTGTGTCATGTGCCCCAGAGGGGTGGGGAGGAAGGAACAAAAGAGATCAAACAGGGTTATTTAGTGGTCAGAAGAAATGTTTTTCATTACCTTACACTGATGTACACAGGACATGGTAAATATCGTGAAAAATTATTAAACTCCCCTGTCTAAATTGTAAACTATACTGTAAACCATTGACAATGTTTAGTAGCTATGTTTCACTATCTGTATAACAGTTATAACAATGCTACCATCCACATACAAAAGGTTTTAATATGGAATGAGGTAAGGGGGAAGAGTTTGGGTATATGATTGTCTCTAGTATTTTATGTGTGACTTCGCTGTGATCTAAAACGTCTTTGAAAATTAAATGAAAATTTGGGAGACACTGGGGAGTGAGAGTGGGAAGGTGCCAAAGTACAGACTGGACCCCTGATAATGCAGTAATATAAGGAAAAATAATGTTTTAAAATTTTTTTTAAAATTTTTCCCCCATTTTTGAATATCCCAATCCTTTAATTTTATTTTATTTTTAGTGGGTTTTTTTTTTGTTTCCATGTATTTTATCTCTTACATTTAAGCTTATCATTATTATTTCATTTTCCTATTAATTGTATTTGGGTATTATATGGGCTCCATCTTCATGGAAGGTTTAGATCACAGAAGGGTTAAAATGGGGACAGGAGAGGATCACAGGTGGGGGTGTCTGGAATGGGGGTTTCATGGGAGGAAGTTCACCTGAATATAAATGAAACATATATAAAATTGTTCAAATGATCAAGGGGTGTGGCATGGTCACAGTGGGTGGAGAATCACTCAATAAATGAGGGAATACTAAATTCCCAGTCTGGAGAGCTTGCCACATTCTCCAAGAGGGCAGCAAGAGTCCCCTGACTGCAGGGGCAGTGTCTGGCAAAGGAGGATGATCCTCTAATGGTTTCTTGTCATTGATGACTACCCTTATGAGTCTTTGCCCTTGTAATTGAAACACCTTAATGTTATGAGGTGCCTAAGGGTTGCCACCTGAGAACTTCCTTGTTGCTCAAATTGGCCTCTCTCTAAGACAAACTCAGTATATGAATGCATTACCTTCCCCCCAGTGTAGGACATGACTCCCAGGGATGAGCCTCCCTGACAATGAGGGATTAATACCAAGAGCCAATTGGCAACACAACTGGAAAAAGACCTTGAATAAAAGGGAAAAGGTAAAAACAAATGAGTTCATATGGCTAAAAGACTTCAAAGAGAGTTGGGAGGTCATCCCAGAGGTAACACTTATGCACACACACTTCAGTAGGGTCTCATAGAACACCAAAGTGGATATCACTGCACACAGAGGGGCTCCTGAGGGCTCTGGACACACCCAGGTTCTATATAAGGGGGGATAGCTCCAGAGATTGATGCCTTATCAGTGAGCTATACTATGGAATCTGTGCTCCTGAGAGTGAAAGAGTTGGACTCAAATAAGTCCTCCCTGCACATGGTCCATCAGTCCCTTCTATTCAAACCTATATGTGATGCTGGAGTTGTAGGTGTACTTCCAGAGACTGGAGCCGTTGGCCTGCCATGTGCGAGCTGTGCCTGAAATCTCGGTAGAGCTGCAACTCCTACTCTACAGCTCAATGGACTCACCCAAGACACCTGGCGAGGAGATGATGATGGACAACAGCCATCCCAGGGAATGGAGAGAGTCTGCAGCTGCAGGCAGGATAATCACATCCATCTTATCCATGGGATATAAGCCCCCACTCACTTGGAGGTGGAGTGGACATCATCATCTCAAACTCCTCAGGATTGGGAGAAGAGCTGTGGACTAGAGTGGACTTACTGGTATTCTGTTGTAGACATAATGTGATTCAAGTAATGGGAGAAATTACAACATTGAGGTGGAGCCAGTGGCCACTGGATGCTTTCGGGGCAGGGAGAAGGAAAAGCAGTTGTAATACAGGGGCTTTTTTGGGACTTGGGAATTATCCTGAGTGACATTACAATGACAGATATAGGGCATTTTACATCAGCATATAACATGCAGACCTGTGTGGGAGAGACTGTGGTCTACAATGTTAACTATGGCCGATGCTTAGTGGCAAAGCCCCAGGATGTGTATATCCATTGCAGGTGATGTGCCACACTGATGAAAGATGTTTATGTGGGACATTATGAGAGGTGTAGGAGTTGGGGAACATGGGAGTCCTTGTAATTTTTGTGTAATATTTATGTAATCTAAGCATCTTTTAAAATATATGAAAAGAGAAAAAAAGATACAGTTGAAAAAATAGATTAAAAAAAAAACATGAGCCATCCATAGGCTGCTTACAAGAAACTCACCTTAGTCCCAGGGATACAAACTGGCTGAAAGTGAAAGATTGGAAAAAGACACTCCACTCGAATAGTAACCAGAAAAGAGCAGGGGTAGCTATACTAATAGCAGACAAAACAAACTTTAAATGCAAAAAACTTATAAGAGATACAGAAGGCCATTATATATTAATAAATGGGGTGATCCATCAGGAAGATATAACAGTCTTAAATATCTACGCACCTAGCCAGGGTACCTCAAAATATATGAGACAAACTCTGGCAAAACTGAAGGGAGAAATAGACATTTCTACAATAATCATTGGAGATTTCAACACCCCATTCACATCATTAGAACAACTAGACAGAAGATCGACAAGGAAACAGGGAATTTGAACAATATGATAAACATGTTAGACCTAACAGACATATACAGAACACTGCAAACTCAATGGGTTATACATTCTTCTCAAGTGCCCGTGTATCTTTCTCCAGGATAGACCACATTAGGTCACAATTCAGCTCTCAATAAATATTAAAAGATTGAAATTATACAAAGCACCTTTTCAGATCATAGTGGAATGAAACTAGAAATAAATAATAGACAGGAAAAAAGTAAATTTGCAAATGTGTGGAGACTGAACAACACACTCCTAAATAATTGGTGGGTCAAAGAAGAAATTGCAAGTGAAATCAGTTAATATATTGAGACAAATAAAAATGATAACACAACATATCAAAACTTATGGGATACAGCAAAGGCAGTCTTGAGCGTGAAGGCAGTCTTTAATGTAGCTCTAAATGCCTATATTAAAAAAAACAAAAAGAGCTAAACTCAAAGATTTAACTGAACAACTAGAGAAACTAGAAAAAGAACAGCAAACCAATCCCAAAGCAAGCAGAAGGAAAGAAAGAATAAAGATTAGAGCAGAAATTAATGAAAATGAGAGCAGAAAAAGCAATAGAGAAGATCAACAAAACTAAAAGCTGGTTCTTTGAGAAGATCAATAAAATTGACAAATCCCTAGCTAGACGAACAAAGAAAAAGAGAGAGAAGATACAAACAAATACAATCAGAAATGAAAGGGGGAAGAAACAAATGACCTCACAGAAACAAAGAGAATCATAAGAGGATATTATGAGGAACTATATTCCAACAAACTAGACAACCTAAATGAAATGGACAATTTTCTAGAAATGCACAACCAACCTACACTGACTCTACATAAAATACAAGAACTTAACAAACCAATCACATTTAAGGAGGTTGAATCCGTCATCAAAAATCTCCCAACAAAGAAAAGTCCAGGACCAGATGGCTTCACAGGTGAATTCTATCAAACATTTCAAAAAGAATTAACACCAATTCTGTTTAAACTCTTCCAAAAAATTGAAGAAGAGGGAAAATTACCCAACACATTTTATGAAGCCATCATCACCCTAATACCAAACCAGAAGAAGATTCTACAAGAAAAGAAAATTACAGACCAATCTCTCTAATGAATATAGATGCAAACATTCTCAACAAAATACTTGCAAATGGAATCCAACAGCATATCAAAAGACTTATACATCACAACAAAGTGGGATTTATTCCTGGTATGCAAGGTTGGTTCAACATAAGAAAATCAATCAATGTAATAAACTACAGTAACAAAGTAAATGAAAAAAACCACATGACCATCTCAGTAGATGCAGAAAAGGCATCTGACAAAATTCAGCATTCTTTTTTATAAAAACACTTCCAAGGATAGGAATAAAAGGAAAATTCTTCAATATGATAAAAGACACACATGAAAAACCCACAGCCAACATTATACTCAATGGGGAAAGTTTGAAAGCTTTCCGTCTAAGATCGGGAACAAGACAAGGATGCTCACTGTCACTATTGTTATTCAACATTGTACTAGAAGTTCTAGCTAGGGCAATTAGAAAAGAAAAAAAATTAAAGTCATCCAGATAGGAAAAGAGGAAGTAAAACTCTCACTGTATGAGGATGACATAATCCTGTACTTAGAAAATCCTGAAATATCCATGACAAAGCTACTGGACCTAATAAATGAGTTCAGCAAAGTGGCAGGATACAAGATCAACACACAAAAATCAGTAATGTTTTTGTACACTAGTACTGAACAACCTGAGAAGGAAATCAGGGGAAAAATTCCATTTTCAATAGCAACAAAATGACTCATATACTTAGTAGTTAATTTAACCAAAGAAGTTCAGGACCTATATGCAGAAAACTACAAAACAACGTTAAAAGAAAATTTGAAAGACCTAAACAAATGGGAAGACATTCCATGTTCATGGATTAGAAGAATAAATATCATGAAGATGTCAATCTTACCCAAACTGATTTAAAGATTCAATGCAATACCAATCAAAATCCTGGTAAGTACACCCGAATAGCCAAAAGCATTCTAAAAACGAAGAGCAATGTGGGAGGAATGTCACTGCCTGACCTTGAAACATATTACAAAGCTACAGTGGTCAAAACAGCATAGTACTGCCATAAAGAAAGACACAGCTATCAGTGGAATAGAATTGAGAACCCAGAAATAAACCTTCACCTATACAGTCAACTGGTTTTTGACAAACCTACCAAGCCCATGCTAACGGGAAAAAATAATCTCTCCAACAAATGGTGTTGGGAGAACTGGATATTTATAACCAAAAGAATGAAAGAGGTCTCCTATATCACCTCCTATAGAAGAATCAACTCAAAATGGATCAAAGATCTAAATTTAAAAGCCACAGCCATGAAACTACTAGAAGAAAATGTAGGGAAACATCTTCAAGACCTTGTAGTAGGTGGGGGTTTCTTTGACCTTACACCCAAAGCACGTGCAACAGAAGAAAAAATAAATAAATGGGACCTCCTCAAAATTAAAACTTTTGCACCTCACAGGACTTGGTCAAAAGGGTGAAAAGGCAGCCAACTCAATGGGAAAAAAATATTTGGAAATCACATATCTGATAAGGGTTTAATACCCAGGATCTATAAAGAGATGTTACAACTCAACAATAAAAAGGCAAATAACCCAATTAAAAAATGGACAAAAGACTTGAATAGATATTTCTCCAAAGAAGACATACAAATGGAAAAAAAAAAAAAAAAAAAAAAACATGAGATGTTCAACATCACTAATGATTAGGGAAATGGAAATCAAAACTACAATGAGATATCATTTCACACCTATCAGAATGGCCACTATTAAAAAGACAGAATTACAAGTGTTGGAGAAGATGTGGAGAGATAGGAACAATTCTTCACTGTTGGTGGTAATACAGAATGGTACAGCCACTATGGAGGACTGTTTGGCAGTTCCTAAAGAGTTTGAATATAGACTTGCCATGTGAGCCAGCAAGACTACTACTGGGTATATACCCAGAAGAACTGAAAGCAGTGATATGAACAGACATCTGCACACTGATGTTCATAGCAACATTATTCACCATTGCCAAAAGTTGGAAAGAACCCAGGTGTCCATCAACAGACGAATGGATAAACAAACTGTGGTCTATTCATATGATGGAATATTATGCAGCTGTAAGAACAAATGAAGTCATAAAGCATAGGACAACATGGATATTGTCATTATGAGGACATTATGTTGAGTGAAGCAAACCAGACACAAAAGGACAAATACTGTATGAATGCATTACTATGAACCAAATATATTGCATAACATATTGTTTGATTCAAAAAAAATTTTATATGTATCCATTATATTTAATTGAGAAATGTATATATTTATTCATCTGTGTTTACTATTTAGTTTTTATTTGTTTATATTTTCAATTATTAAATGTACCAAGTAAAGTTAAAAAAAAAGAAAATGTATGGAAAATTCATAAATAGACCAAGATTAAATAACAAACTCTTAAATAATCAGTGGGTTAAAGAAGAAATTGAAAAAGATTCAGCAATTATCTTGAATGAAAACAAGGACACAACATATCAAAACCTATGGACACTGCAAAGGCTGCACAGAGATGGAAATTTATATCCCTCAATGCTTGCATTAAAAAAGAGGAAAGAGCTTAAATTGAAAATCTGTTACCTGGAGGAACTAGATAGAGAACAGCAAACTTATCCCAAGCCAAGCCAAAAGAAAGAAATATAAAGCTCAGAGCAAAAATAAATGGAATTGAAGGGAAAAACAGAGAGAATCAACAAAACCAAAAGTTGGTTCTTTGAGATGATCAATAAAATTGACACTTAGCTAGACTGACAAAGAAAAAGAGAGAAGACAAAAAATAAAAAATCACAAATGAGAGGGAGGACATTTCCACTAACCTCACAGAATTAAGTGTTCACAAGAGGATTCTATGAACATCTGTATGCCAAAAAACTAGACAATATAGATGAGATGGACAAATTCCTAGAAACACATGAACCACCTACACACCCTAGAAAACAGAAGACCTCAAAAAACCAAATGCAAGTGAAGAGATTGAAAGTCATAAAAAAATTCCCGAAGATGAAAAGCTTGGGTCCAGATGGCTTCACAGTGAGTTTTACCAATCATTCAAAGACGCTTTTACACCATTATTGCTCAAGCTCTTCCAAAAAAAATTGAACAAGAAAGAACACAGCCAAACTCATTCTATGAAGCCAACATCTCCCCAATACCAAGACCAGATAAAGATACTATGAAAAAGAAGAAAATTGCAGACAAATATCTAATGAATATAGATGAAAAATCCTCAACAAAATACTTGCAAATTGAATCCAAAAGCACATTAAAAGAATTATAAACCACAGTCAAGTGGGTTTTAGCCCAAATATGCAAGGGTGGATCAACAAAAAAAATTAGTGTAATGAAACAAATTAATAAATTGCAGGAGAAAAATCAGATGATCCCCTCAATTGATGAGGAAAGGAATTTGACAAAATACAGCACCCTTTCTTGAAAAAACCTTTCAAAAGTTAGGAATAGAAGGAAGCTTTCTATATATGGTAAAATGCATATATGAAAAACATACAGTTAGCATTATACTTAATGGTGAAAGACTAAAACCTTTCCAACTGAGATGAGGAAAAAGACAAGGATGCCCATATCATCATTATTATTCAATATTGTGCTAGAATTACTAGCTAGAGCAATTAGGCAAGATAAAGAAATAAAAGGCACCAATATAGGAAAGGAAGAAGTAAAACTTTCACAATTTGCTGATGTTTTGATCCTGTATCTAGAAAATCCTGAAACATCCACAACAATGGTATTAGATTTAAAAGATGAGTTCAGCAAAGTGGTGGGATGCAAGATTAATATGCAAAACTCAATAGCATTTCTATACACTACTGATGTGCAATCTGAAGAGGAAATCAGGGAAAAAATCCATTTATAATAGTGACTAAAACAATAAAATATTTTGGAATGAACATAACCAAGGACAAAAAGGACTGGTATTCAGATAAACTATAAAACATTGCTAAAAGAAAACAACGAAGACTTAAATAAATGGAAGAATATTCCATGTACATGGATTGGAAGACCATATATCATTAAGATGTCCATTCCACCCAAGCTGATTTACAAATTCAATGCAGTCCCAATAAAAATCCAAACAGCGTTTTTGCAGAAATCAAAAAGCCAATTATCAAATTTATTTGGAAGGTAAGTTTCCCCATATAGCCAAAAATATCTTTAAAAAGAAGCATGTCATTGGAGGACTCTCATTTCATGACTTCAAAAAATTTTACTTAGCTAAAGTCATAAAAATAGCATTGTACTGACATAAAGAGATATATTGACCAATAGAACTGACTTAAGAACTCAGAAACAGACCCTCATATCTACAGTCAACTAATGTTTGACAAGGTTATTGAGCCCACCCAGCCTGGCCATTACAGTCTATTACAGGAATGGCCCAGGAAGAACTGGGTATCTATTTCCAAAAGAAAGAAAGACAATCCCTATCTTGCATATTAGACAAAAAAAATACTCAAAATGGATCAAGGAACTAAATATAAAAAGTGACAACCTTAAAACTCCTAGAGGATAATGTAGGAAAACATCTTCAAGATATTGTGGTTGGTGGTAGTTTCTTAAAACTTACAACAAAAGCACAAGCAAAAAAAGAATATATAGATAAATGGGACCTCCTCAAAATTAAACACTTTTGCACCTCAAAGGTCTTTGTCAAAAGCATGAAAAGGCAGCTGTCTCAATGGGAGAAAATATTTGGCAATCACATCTCCAATAAGGGTTTAATAATCATAATATATAAAGAGATCATATAACTCAACAACAAAATACAAACCACCCAATTAAAAAGTGGGCAAAGGACTTGAAAAGGCAATTGTACAGAGAAGAAATAGAAATGGGAAAGAAATACATGAAAAAATGTTCAACATCCCTAGCAATTAGGGAAATGCAAATCAAACCACAATGAGATAACATTTCATACCTATTAGATTGGCCACTATTAAAAAGTCAGAAAACTGTAAGTGTTGGAGAGATTTGGAGAGATATGAATGCTTATTCACTTTGGTGGGAATGTAGAATGGTACTGCCACTGTGGATAACTGTTTGGCTGTTACTAATGAAGTTAAATATCATACTTCCATGTGACCAGTCAATACCATTGCTAGGTATATGCCTTAAAGAACTGAGAGCAGTGCCGTGAATAGACATCTGTGCACTGATGTTCGTAACAGCATTTTTCATGATTGTCAAAAGTTGGAAACAACTGATGAATGGATAGTCAAATTGTGGTGTATATACAGGATGGAATATTATGCAGTGGTAAGAGTAAATGAAGTTGTGAAGCATATGACAACATGGATGAACCTGGAGGGCAACATGGAGTGAAGCAAGCCAGACACAAAAGAATAAATACTGTATGATTGTGCTATTATAAACTAAATATATTATGTAAACTCATGGAATTAAAATTAGAATATTGGTTGCCAGAAAATACAATGATGGTAGAGAATGGAAAGATGAGGTCAATCAATGCAAAGTTGGTTAAAAGGTTGTTTGTCAATCTTTGAAAATGAATGGAAATGGTGACAGCACATCATGCTGTTCATGACTAGCAGAGCTATTATAAGGTTATGACAGTGGTTGAAAGTGAGAGCCTATGGACATTTATATTACTGGAAGAAAACTTGAACTTTTAACACGGGGCTGTATAACATAGTGAAACCTCATGTAAAATATGAATATGGGTGATATTGCATATATGATGGTTTTTATTAAATATAAATACAAATAACTAGAGAGAAGAAAATGGAATAGTATCTATTTACAGCAGGGAAAGTATAGGGTGATTGAGAGGTGATGAGATTTGTTTGTTTGTTTGGTTTTTTTTTAGTATTATTATTACTGGAATAATGAAAATGCCCTAAAACTGACTGAATTGATGAATGCATAACTATTTGATTATGCTGAATACCATTATTGTACACTTTGAATTGATTTATTCTTTATTAATATGTATCAATAAAATTGATTTGTTAAAAAAGTGAAATGCATGAATAAACACACAAACATAGCTCCCTTGAGTACTCAGATTCTTAACAAGTATCATTCAAAATTTTTTCTCACTTGTGTTAGGGTAAAAAGGATGAAATTCTTTTTGTTTAATAAAGAGGAAATTGGCAGCTGCCTCCCATTCCCCCTCCTTAAATCATCTCCTTGTAAACATAATAAGCCCAATAGGAATACTGAACTTTTGATTTTTACAGTACAATGTCTTGGGCCATTTAACCACTGGAACTGTAAAGACATGCTTCCAAAATTAATTCTGGAGTCACTCACTGAGTGTCTTAGTGTACCAGGTTATCTGTGACAAATAACACATAGTGGGTTTAAATAACAGAAGTTTATTGTCTCATGACTTTGAAAGCTAGAAACCAACATCAGGGTATCCACATGCCATTCTTTCTCCCAGGATCTGTAGTGGTCTGGTGATAGCTTGCCAGCAATCCTTGGGTTTCTTTGGCTTGTAGATGCATCTCTGCATTCATCACATGGCAATCTCCTTCTCTGGCTTCTCTGGTTTCCAATTTTTGCTCAGAATGACTTCAACCCTATTGGATTAATGCCCAACATCATTCAGTTTGGCCTCTCCTTAACTAATACCATATTCAAATATCCTATTTAAAATTGGACCTAAGCTTAGGACAAAAATAACTCTTTGTCTGAGACTAGATTTAATTCCCAGCACTGAGTATATATGGAACAATAACAAAGTGCAATCATTTATCTCTCAAGGAGATAAGACAAGTTTTCATTGTTCTTTCATCTGCCTTACTCTATGAATTTGTATGAAATTCTGTCCAGACATAATAATCACTTGCATGCTACTTTATATGCATGTAAACCTGATCATCCTTAACCAATAATAAATTGTTTTCTTTCTCTCTTATGTACTGGTATGGACTTTTTTTTGTAAGCAGAATTGATTATTTCCCCAGTATTTGATAAGAAGCTATGAGTGCAGTGCCTTCAAATGAAACATTGCACATGTGAGTGACTACTGGAATCAGAATATAAGATTGGGAACATTATTTCAAATCATTCTAATATAAATATAATCAATTTTACTTTATAGTATTTGCTTTTCTTTTATAATAGTAATAAACCATTTTAATTTATTTTTAAAAAATGAAGCCAGACCCTCTTCAGCACATGGACACATGGACAGCCAGGATGGCAGCTAAGAGCAGTATTTTAGGGAATGGTGTTCCAAGCCAGGATACCTGCATGGTATTTTTCTGCCATGGCTCTCTAGAGAACATGTAAAACTGGAAATGTTACTTCTGCTGGGTTCTCAAGGACAGACAAATGGTGGCAGCTTCATCACTGCATTCCACCTGCTTTCCCTCCTGTCAGACAAAGTTGACCTGCTAAGCAGGACACTTGAGCTGCACAAGAGTGGTGCTTTGCAAGCCTGCTGTACAGAGCTAGAGCAGAGCAAGTTGTAATTCACAGGCAGCAGCCCTCACAAAGCCTCTGGGACACCAGAGTACCTCTCATCTTCATTTCTGTTTTCTCCTGCCAGGGAATCTATGCAAATGAAGCATTCTAAGAATGCAGTTAGCAAATTTTTAAGTGGGGCCAAAATATGGTTACCTACTGAAACACTAGTAAATGAGGACTAAATGTAGTATGTCCTGAACATTTGGAGAGAAGCTGAATTTTTTTTCCTCTGAATTGAAATTGCTAACTTAGACATTTGAAATACTAATAATTTTATATGTTAGAATAATATTTTGTAAATTGTCTTTCTGTCCTTATCGGTCTTGTTTATTTTTAGGTGATTTGCAGGCAGACATCCTCCTATTATAACTGAGGTGGAGATAATCGATTTTGTTGCTGTATTTATTTTGTCTGCATCCATTTTTTCCTATCACCTACTAGCAATTACCTGATCCTTGCTCAGATGAACAACCCAGAGAAGCAGAGAGCAGGAAAATGAACAAAACATTTAATATTTTTCCAGAAACAACTGCCAATACCCCAAAGGCTAATAATTTTTCTTGTTTTTCTGGTTACTTTCTGTTCTCTCAAATGGGATTCATATGATGCGGGTTCAGGGTTCCAAGGCCATAATTTATTTTTTTAGATCACGTTGTTTAGGACTTTAGATCACTGTTTAAAATCATGAGTTTACTTTTACTTCATAGGACTAATTTTAAAATTATATGCACTGTTAACTTTAAAGCATTTGCTGTAGATAATATCATTAAACTTATAAGTACTTTTGATGTTGATATTATGGTAAGAATAAGAGTGACATTTCAGTTTTTAAAAATAGGTTATTAAAATCCCATTGCCTATTGGAAACAGGCTTTGCACAGGAGGCTCCATACCAATAGCTGGATCCATTTACACTCTAGTAAACTACCTGTGGCACTTTGCCTTGGAAATAATGAAGGCCACAGTAGAGATCACTTGCACAGAATTCCCTCTTTTCTCAGACAGGATTATTAACACTAAGGAATCAGAACAGAGAACAGGAGAAATAAAAATGCACTTCTCAGAACACTGCCATATTTTTATAAAGATAAAGCATCCATCCCCACCCCATACCTCAGTTTTGCCAGCAATATTAAGAGGAGAATTAGAAACAGACATAGGTGTCATCATAGTCTGAAACACCCTTTTTTTCAGAGAATGTTGGGATACTAGCCAAAGCTGATAGGGGGAAGCTAAGCTTATTACAGCAATGATGTTTAGCTTGATTCTCTCCCTACTCCACTCACTGTTTCAAAGACAGATGTTTTCAAATTTGGTTTTATTATTTAGAGTTTCTGAATAGCCATTTTAATTAAGATTTTAAATATTTTATAGTAAACTGTCCATTTAGCTTATTTCATTTTTAAACAAGTTTTTTTCCAAAATACCATGTTTTACCTTTATATGTAAAAAGAAAAAAAAAAAAAAAAAGATGTTTCTACTCAAATTATTTGCCTTTTTAAAATTGTATGATGGTGTCTCTAGATTTAAAGAGACAGGAGTTTTTATAAAAATATCTTAGGAAATTCATCTTCTTGATAAGCCCAATGTATCTTGTTGCCTAGAAAATGACCATTTTCAATTCATACTAATAGAATTGTTTGTCATTTAATGTTTTACACTCCTTGATTGTAAACTAGACCCAATCCCCTTAAAGTATAAGAGCATATCCTGCCATTGAACATGCAATATTTCTCCCTATTTCATTTAGCTGCTTTTTTTTATATATTACAAATTGTTCTAAATTCATATTGTTTTTTGACTTGAGCATTTTTTAATACTTTTTAATACTTTTCTTCCTTCCTTCACATGATCATTTCAACTCCATTACTAATTATTTTATTAAATGACATTTTAAAAAATTAGGTACTATTAATATTGTGTTAAATATAGATGTGCCTATCTAAATATAAGATCTAAGATCATAAAGACCTTGGAAGATAATGTAGGGAAGCATCTACAGAATCTTGTATTAGGAAATGGTTTCATGACCTTTACATCCAAAGCACAAGCAATGAAAGAAAAAATAGATAAATGGGATCCCTCAAAATTAAAAATGTTTGAACCTCAAAGGAGTTTGTCAAGAAAGTGAAAAGACTGCCTATTCAGTGGGAGAAAATATTTGGTAATCATATATGTGATAGGTGCCTAATATCCAGCATATATAAAGAAATCCTATACCTTGAAAATAAAAAGCCAACACATTTAAAAAATGGGCAAGTGATTTGAATGGAGACTTTACCAAAGAAGAAATTCAATGGCTAAAAAGCACATGAAAAGATGATCAACATCACTAGTTATTAGTGAAATCTAAATCAAAACTACAATGAGATATCATCTTACACCCATTAGACGGGAGGCTATTAAAAAAAAACAGAGGACTACAATATTGGAGATGATATGGAGGAATGGGACCCCTCATTCACTGCTGGTAGAAATGTAGAATGGTGCAGCAACTGTGGAGGACAGTTTGGCAGTTCCTCAGAAAACTAACCATAGAAAAGTCATATGATCCAGCAATTCCACTGCTGGGTATATACCCAGAAGAACTGAAAGTAAGGACAGAAATGGATATATGCACACCAATGTTCACTGCAGCTCTATTCACTATTGCTGAAACTTGGAATCAACCCAAATGCCCTTCAAGAGATGAATGGATAAATAAATTGTATATACTTACAATGGAATATTACTCAGCTGTAAGAAGGAATACAGTGTTTTCTCATGGGATAACATGGGTGAATCTTGAAGACCTTATGTTGACTGAAGCAAGCCAGGAACTGAAGGACAAATATTACATCACCTCGCTCATAAAGAATTAAGCAAATTGAGCAGGCTCACAGAGCTAGATTCTGGAAGATAGGTTTACAGGAAATAGGAAGAAGAAGGTTGTGAGCCAAGGCCCATATGAGCAAAATCTATGATAAGGGGGAAGTGAGTAGTTGTACAGTAGAGAGGCATGAGAGTGGTATAATGATACTTTTAGGTTAGGCAGTGCTAGTTTGTTAGGGGGTAGGGTAGGGAGGTTGGGTTTGACAGTTCATGGAATTGGGGGAGAAGTTTTGGGGGTGGGATCAGGTAAACCCTGGGATTGGTGGGTACATGGTTGAAACTATAATGTTGGAATGCTCTCTTGACAATATGGCAAGTGAATGTTACTAGTTTAGGGTGTTAGATATATGAAGATTTGGGACAGGGTGCATTTGGGGCAGTGTGTGAGTGTTCATCTTGTCAGCCTGTTGTATCAGTGGGTGGACACCCACGAAATGAATGGCAAGGTGGTGGACTCCCATCTTGGGGAGGCCTCCCATGTTCTCAAATGGCAGGAGTATCTCAAGAGCATGGGCAGTGCTTTATAGGGGAAGTCAGACCAGTGTCAAGCCCTCAGTGTTGTTGCAAATAGCTATGATTTTTTTCGTTCAGGGAGTAAAGCCTGGTGTTTGCCATGGGTCTTGAGGGGTAGGGAAGGGAGGAATAGAATAGATGGAATAGGGGGCATTTTTGTGGATATGGAAGTGTTCTACATGATCTTGCTATGATGGATTCAGGCCATGTTGAATTGCATCAAACTTTATAAAAATTTATGGTACAAAATGTAAACCACAATGTAAACCATTTACCATGGTTGGTACCTATGGTTCAATATTTGTACATCAGTTGTAACAAACATACCATCCACTTATTAATAGGTGTGGCAGTGTGATATAGTTATGAATTCCAAAAATAGATATTGGATTATGCTTTTAATCTAGTCTATTCCTTTGGACATGATTAAGTTATGATTAGGGCTTTGATTAGGCTATGTCAGTAGGACATTGAGTCCCCCACCCCTTGGGGGGCAGGGACTCAGATATAAAACTACATGGCAGGGCAGAAGAGTTTGTTGGAGTTTTGAGTTGGAGTTCTGTTGCTGAGTTTTGAGCTGCAGCCCCGGGAAGTAAGTACACAGAGGATCTTGGTCATTAGGAAGGAGAGAAGGCCCAGGGAAAGAGACAAGCTGTTCAACTGATAGTCTACAGCTGGCCATGTGAAGAGAGGCAAAGCCTAGAGAGCCTCTTAGTCTACTGCTGACCTTGTGGAGGAAACAGAGGAGCTGAGCCTAGAGAGAAATGGAGCCGCATGAAGAGAGGAACCCAAGAAGCTGGGACCCTGGCAAACATCAGCAGCTATCTTGTTACAACAGATGGCAACAGACTTTGGTGAGGGAAGAAACTTATGCTTAATGGCCTTGTAACTGTAAGATTCTATCCTAAATAAATACCCTTTATAAAGACCAACAGAATTCTGGTATTTTGCATCAGCACCCCTTTGGGTGACTAATACTATAGAGGAAGGGGGCAAGGGGGGAAGATGTTGGGTATATGGGAGAACCTTGTATTTGGTACATGAATTTTCTGTAACCTAAAACTTCTTTGAGGACAAAATGAAAAAAATAAATTCAAAAAGAAAAAGTAAAACACTGGGGGAGTAAACAGAAGACAATGTTACTGTACATGAGGACAAAAGATCTTAGAGTGAAGAAAAGAAAATATGTCAAAAAATTAAATATTTTTCCATTATTTTTATTACCCCAGATTTTTATTTTTATTTTTTAATTTTTATATTTATTTATAAAACTATCATTATTTCACTTTCTTATTAATCATATTTGGCTATTTTATTGGCTTCATTTCTGAAGAAGTTTTGGATCACAGAAGGGTTACAACTGTGGCAGGGGATGATCATTGGTGTGGGTTGTCAGAGACAGGGATACATGGGTCGAAGCTCACCTGGGCACACATATAAGGCATATAAATATGTTCAATTGTTCATGGGGCATTGTCACAGTGGGTGGAGATTCAAACAATAACCAAAGGAATATCAAATTCCCATCCTGGGGAGCTCTGCCACATTCTCTAATAGATCAAGAAGAATCCCCTGAGTACAGGGGAAATGACTAGTGAAGGAGGTCACTTGATGGACCCTAGATATTGATAACTATGCATATGAACATTTACTCTTGAAATTGAAACTCTAGTATTATAGGTTGTCCTAAGAGTTTTCTCCTGGGGCCTCCTTGTTGCTCAAATGTGGTCTCTCTCTAAGCCAAACTCAGCATATAAATACATTATCTTCCCCCCAGCATGAGACAAGACTCCCAGGGATGAGTGTCCCTGGCACTGAGGAATTACTACTAAGTACCAACTAGCAATGCAAGTGGAAAAATATCTTGACCAAAAGGGGGAAAAGGTAAAGACAAATGAGTTTATATGGCTAAGAGACTTCAAAGTGAATTGGGAGGTCATTCCAGAGATAACACTTAAGAACATCTGAGCAGGATCTCTTTGACTGCCAAAGTAGATACTACCCCAAATAGTGGGGCTCCTGAGAGTTCTGAAGACATCCAGACACTCTAGGCAGGGCAGATAGCTCAGGAGTTTGGTTTCTTGGCAGTGGACCCTAATTTGGAATTTATGCTCCCCAGAGTGACAGAGTTGGTTTTAGTTGTAATTTCCCTATACATGGCTCTTCTGTCCTTCTATTTGAACCCATAAATAGTACTAAAGTTTGTAGGTGTACATACAAGAGACTTAAATATTTGGCCTATCCATGTGCCAACTGGGCCCTGAATCTCAATGGAGTTGCAACACCTACTCTCCAGTTCATTGGTCTCACCCCAGACAACTAAAATGGAGGTGATGAGGGCCAACCACCATACCAGAGAACTGAGAGGTTCTATAACTCCAAGCAAGAGTGTCCCATCCATTGGACACATGGGATCACAGCCCCATCTCAATTAGAGGTGGAGTGGACATCAGTATCTCAGAATCTTCAGAACTGGGAAATGAACAATGGACTAAAGAAGACTTACTGGTATTCTACTATAGAATTATTGTGATTCTAGCAATGGAAGAAATTATATCACTGATGTGGAGGCAGTGGCCACTGGAAGTTCTGAGGACAGGTAGAGGGAAAAAGAGGTGTAATACAGGGGCATTTTTTGGGACTTGGGAATTGTCCTGAATAACATTGCAATGGCAGATACTGGCCATTATAAATCTTGCTATAACTTACAGAATTGGGTGGGAGAGAGTGTAAACTACAATGTAAACTTTAACCCATGCTTAGTGGCAATGCTCTAAAGTGTGTTCATCAATTGCAGTGAATGTACCTCACTAGTGAAGGATGTTGTTAATGCCACAAAATATGGGAGGTGTGGGGAGCAGGGCATGTAGTAATCCCATATATTTTTTATGTGACATTTGTATAATCTATGTATCTTTAAAAAAATAAATAAATTATTTTTTGAAAAAGGACATTGTGGTGAAGAAGTTGAGTGCCTGTGTACATGGTTCCAAAGAGATTTCAGCTCCTCACATCCCATGGCCTATGAATGAAGCCTGTGATAGTGGAATGCCACCAGATATCCTATGGCTTTGGACTTTATAGTTTGAATTTAAAGATATACAATGTCTTACCATTATTCTCTGATGAAAATCAAATTCAAAACCAAAAATGTCTAACATTTTTTAAAGGAAAGCATATTAATTTGTACTAACAGGGAGTGAAAACTATTCAACACATCCATCAACAAAATCTACTTGCTGTAGTCATAATATTAAATAGGTAAAACTTGATTTTGAGAGTAAACTAAAACTTTGTGCCTAAAACTGATTATGATTTGAGTTAAAATAGGATAAGCAGGAAGGTGAATGATTTTCCTTTTTAACAGGGATGAATGTGAAGAAGATTCTGAGTGCTAAATAAAATATCCAAAGGGAAAGGAATTCTATAAGCAGCTCAGCCTCATTTTGATGCCATACAGCTTTAAAAAAGCTTGACCATCATCAATACAAGTGGGTTTCCCTCTGGGAAGGATACCCCTACCCCACATCCCAGATGACATTGTTTCATCCCAGGAGCTCACTACTACAGAGGACATCACCTCAGACAATAGTTCCTTCAGCCCTAGTGTTGGAGAAACTCACCCCAGCTCCTAAACAATTGTCATCAGACCCAAATACACCTGAGCTGAGAAAGTCTCACCACCCATGAAAAACCCCAGACACCCTCAATTTTTCAGTAACTAATCACACTGTCAAGTCCTGTTTTAAAAGAAAATCACACTGCATGATTTTCCAGACTGTCCAGGTTACTTCCCCTGTGACCCAACCTTTCTTGGTGATACCTGTGAAATTGTAATTTAATTTATGCCCCTTCTTGATTGTAATACTAATTTTACCATGTTAAGTACCTGTGGGGCCCTTTCCAATAAGCCCAAATTGCCTCCAAAATTAAGGTTCCTGCTAATATCACCTATTTTGCCTAAAGGGAGGCCTTACTGAGGTATCCATGCTATGTCCTCTCCTTGGTGAAACAAGAGAATTCAGCCAAATTCCTAATGTGCTATCTATTCATGCCCCTCCACTCTCTTTCCCCCCATTGTCATTGTTCATCATCCATATTCTCTCCTCAGTTTCTCCTACCGAACAATGCCTGCCCTTCTTTCTCTCCAAAGGGTTACATGGAAAATTAAATCCAAATTTAATCATCCCAGATCCTTGGATATTTACACAGATGTCCAATCTATAAATACATTAGCTGAGCTTGTCTCTCATGCACTGGCAAACTGTAACTGCTAGATTCACAATCATCTTGCTTCCAAACCTTTATCTAGCTCATATCTGGCCCAGAGATGGAAAATATTGGGAAATTAAAACCTCTTCCAAACTTCCACCACCTACTCTGTGATGGACATCTCCTCATGGCAACTGGTGATTGCTCTCATGTTTCCTCAATACACAGCACACGTAAGTGACCTAATGGACAACTCCTAACCCTATTGGTTAGCTTTTATGCCACATTCCCAGGCACAGCTGTCATGAGGGAATATGTTTACTTTACATCTACTCGAGTCAGGAATGATTCAGAACAACAAGTCCTAGGTCCCAGGAACTTATGATCTATTTTAAGCACCAATAGGGATACTTACAAGGAAATTCCAATTCACAACTGCACACATGTAAGAGATGGATATAGATGAGATGACATGAGTATCATCAAATTTTTGTGCATTAGTTCAGAGGTCAGTGTCAAGAATGGAGAAATTTGTAGAATTTTTTCACATAAGTGGAAATCAAATAAATGTTAATATTAAGAGAAGCAATTTTATTTTCTATTCATTGTATCATGACATTATCTTTAAATACCTTTCCATAGATGAACTATTTTCCTATGTAATTTGAATTAAGAAGAGAATATAGCTATTTTCCACATCAAGAAAGGAACTTCTAATAAATGTACAAATTTACCTAAGATCAGATGAACTCATATCCTCCTCCATTTGCTGTGGGGATAAAATGCAAATTCATAAAATAGTGAAAGAAATAATTTACATTGTCCTTATTCTTATACAAAATTCAAGTCTATGATTAGTCCATTTTTAATAGTGGTACCTTATGTATTTTAAGAAATTAGGAGAAGAAAAGAAAATGCATGCAACACTGTTTTATATTTACCCATTTATTAATCCTGTCCAGCGCTCTTGTTACTATTTGGTGCCATTTCCTTTCACCTGTAGGAGTTGCTTTAGTATTTCTTGTAGAGGAAGTCTTGCAAAAAAACTCCCTATTATATTTAAAATCCTAGAATATATTTATTTTATGCTATTTCTTAAAGAACAATTTTCTATTTTGAAACAATATTAGATTACAAAAGAAATAATACACCCTGCAAAGTTCATTCAGCAGTCCCATGTTCCCTTCAAAGAGCAACCTCTAATGTTAACATCTCATATAACCATGATATATTTGTCAAAAATGAGAAATCAACATCACTACATCATTATAATACTATGTAATAAACTACAGAATTTTTTCCAGTAATATCCTTTTGTGATTTGAACATCCAATCCAGAATGTGATGCTGCATTTATTTATTTATTTTTTTAATTTTTAAAGAACTTACATAAAATTACATAAATTATATAAAAAATATAGGGGATTCCCATATGCCCCACCCCAACCCCACCCACACTTATCCTATTGACAATATCTTTCATTAGTTTGGTACATTTGTTACAATTGATTAACACCTATTAAAGCATTGCTACTATCCATGGAGTAAAGTTTAGATTATAGTTTACAGTTTGCCCCACACAATTTTATAGGTTTTGACAAAATGTATAATGGTCTTATCCACATTATACATTGCAATATCATGTAGGACAATATCAGTGTCCCAAAAATGGCCCAATGTTATACCCATTCTTCCATCTCCCTCCCCTCAGAACCTCTGGAGGTCACTGCCTTTATATCAGTGATACAACTTCTTCCATTGCTAGAATAATAAGTCTATATTAGTCAATATTTGCTTCCCTAAAGTCTGTTAATTCCTCAATCTTGTGGATTTTGAGATGGTGATGCCCCCTCTGTTTCTGATTGAGAGAGGACTTAGAATGCATGGGGCAGATGGATGGAACTGTCTTGCCTTCAATTGTGGATACTCTCTATTTTGGGGGATGGGTGTTGTCCATCATCATCCTTCTGTTATTTGTCTGGGATGAGTCCAATGAACTGGAGAGTAGGTGTTGAAAATCTGCAGAGATTCAGGGCTTAACCAACATATGAAGATACCAAAGATTTAAGTCTCTGGGATATATATTTAATAAATATAGTGATAATTATATGTTCAAATGAAAGGGGCAGAAGACCCATGTGTAGGGAAATTATAAATGAATCTAACTGTTGCATTGGGGAGCATATATTCCAAAATAAGACTCACTGGCAGGGTGCCAAATTCCCAAGATTGTCTGCCCTGCCTAGAGTGTCTAGAAGTCTCTAGAGACCTCAGGAGCCCTGCTGTTTGAGGCACTGTTTACTGTGGCAGTCAATGAGATCCTGCTGAGACATGCATAAATGTAACATCTGCAATGAAACTCATTCTTCAAAAATTGAAACTTAAGGGTTACCACAGTTTCTGAGAAGAGGGAAGGATAGAATAGGATGGGATGGGACTGGACGGGACGGAGTGGAACAGAACGGAATGGAACGGAATGGAACAGAACAGACCAGAACAGACCAGAACAGAACAGAACAGAACAGAACAGAACAGAACAGAACAGAATAGAATAGAATAGAATAGAATAGAATAGAATAGAATAGAATAG
>JAKSZT010054090.1:638184-650436 GCA_026826555.1 Tolypeutes matacus | reverse complement strand
AGAATAGAATAGAATAGAATAGAATAGAATAGAATAGAATAGAATAGAATAGAATAGAATAGAATAGAATACATGAAGCATAGAGCATTTTTAGGGCACTGGAATTGTTCTGCATGATCTGGCAATGACTGCTACAGCCATTTTAAATTTTGTCAAAACCTATAAAAATGTACAATGCAAATGCTTCAATATATATGTATTAGTCAGCCAAAAGAGTGCTGATGCAAAATACAAGAAATCTGTTGCCTTTTATAAAGGGTATTTATTTGGGGTAGAATCTTACAGTTACCAGGCCATAAAGCATAAGTTTCTTCCCTCACCAAAGTCCATTTTGCCACGCTTTGGGCAAGATGGCTGCTGGCATCTACCAAGAGTTAAGTCATCTTGGGTTCCTCTCTTCCTGGGGCTCCATTTCTCTCTGGGCTCAGCTCCTCTGTTTCCTCCACAAGATCAGCAGTAGACTATGAGTTTCTCTGGGTTTTGCCTGTCTCCATAAGGCCAGCTGTGAAATATCAAGTGAAGAGCTTGTCTCTTTTCCTGAGGCCTTCTCTTATTCTTCACGACCAACCTCCTCTGTGTGCTTACTTCCCCAGGCTCCAGCATTAAAACTCACCATCAAAACTCCAACTAACTCCTCTGTTCTGCCATGTAGTTTTATCTCTGAACATCCTACTGATGTGGCCCAATCAAAGCTCTAACCATAACTTAATCATACCCAGAAGAACAGACCAGTTATCAAACATAATCCAATACTTATTTTTGGAATTCATAACTACATCAAACTTCCACAATATATATCAATTGTAACAAATATACCAAGCTCATGTAAAATGTCATTACTATGAGAGAGTGGGAGGGGGGAGTGGTTGGGTATATAGGAATCCCCTATGTTTTCTATGTGTCTTTTCTGTAACCAAAAGCTTCTTTGAAGAGAAAGTGAAAAAATAAGACCCTGGGGAGACATATGGAAGAAATTGTCACTGTACATAAAAGATAAAAAATCTTATGTTGATGAAAGATTCAAGGAAAAAAAATTTTATTATTTTATATTTTTATTTTTACATTTTATTTGTTATTTTAATTATTATATTTTTTTTATTTGTATATTTTTTGGCTTTGTTTTGGGGGAAGTTTTGGGTTGCAGAAGGGTGACAAGTATGGCAGTAGAGGCTCATTAGTGTGGAGTATCAATGATGGGGGATGGGTGGGAAGATGTGAGCCTAGGGCATGCCCTGTGGAATATGAATATGTTCAAGTGGTCATGGAGCATTGTCTTGGTGTGAAGAGACCCTCACAATAATTGAAAGAAAATTGAGCACCTGTCCTAGGATGTCCTGTTCTCTAATACAGTGGCAAAAATCCCTGAAGTCCATGGGCAGTGCCTAGCAAAGGAGGGCAGACCATTATGCCAGGCCCTTGATATTGATGGTTGTACTTATGAACATTTCTTGTGAAATTGGAATGTAGCTTAGTATTATATATTGCCCAAGAGTTACTTCCTGAAAGCCTCCTTGTTGCTCAAATGTGGAATATCTCTTAGCCAAACATAGCATATAAATGCACTTCATTCCCCAAGCATGGGACATGGCTTCCAGAGATGAGCCTCCCTGGCACTGAGGGATGATTACCAAGTGCCAACTAGCTATGAATTTGGAAAAAGACCTTGACAAAAAGGGGGAAATATTAAATGCAAATGAGTTTTTATGCCTAAGAGATTTCAAAGTGATTCAGGAGGTGACGCTGCATTTAATCATGTCTCTTTAGTTTCCACTTTGTGACAGTTTCTCAGCCTTTCTTTTTCTTTCATGACCTTGACAGTATCAAAGAGTTCTAATCATGATCAGTAATTTTGTCTTCAATTTGAGTTTGTCTGTTTGTTTCACATTATAAGACTGAGTTTAAGGATTTGGGGAAAGAGTATCACAGAAGTGATATGACTTTCTCATTATATCAGGGGATACCTGCTGTCGATATGACTTATCTCTGGTGATGTTACCTTCCTTGCTTAACTAAGGTGGTGTTGACAAGATTTCTGCACTGTGAAGTTATCATGTGTTCTTTCTATACTCTCTTTACTGCAAGTGAGGCATTAAATCCTTGCACACTGGAGGGGATGGGAATTAAGGTCCATTTTTTTTTTAAAGTAACATTTGCATATATTAAGTTTGCCTTCAGTTTTTGTAAAATATTTATACTGTATATAACTCTTTAACATGTTAACCTACTCTCTTCTGGTCTCCACTGATGATTATATCAGCCATTAATCATCTTGATGCTCCTTTGAATGTGGTAAGTTTTTGTCTTTGTGCTTTCAAAATTTCCTCATTTTCTTTGGCTTTCAATATTTTGGCTATGATTTACCTAGGAGTTTGTCTCTATTTTTAACCAACTTTGGTTTGTTTTCTGTTTTTTTAATTCGTATATTAATATTTTTCATCAGATTTGGGAAGTTTGATGTTATTATTTCTTTTTTTATAACCCCATTGGTCATTTATTTCTCATTTACCCATATTCCAGGTCAAGCAGGATAGCTCTGCTAATTTCACCTGGGCTTGGCTTCAAGCCACAGCTTCAGTTCAGGTCTGCTCCAAATGTTTTTGTTCCTCTCTAGCCAGAGGGCTTCTCAGAACATAACTTATCATGCTGGATCACTATCCACAAGAGAGTTTGGTGGCAACTTGTAATACTGCTAAAGCCTTGTGTTCAGATACCCATCACTTCTTCCTGACCAAGTCCAACATCAATGAGGTGAAAAATATCTACTCTGTCTCTAGTAAGAGGAAATGCAGAGTCTCTAATGGCAAAGGATAAAGACATAAAAATGTGAGGAATCAGTTACAATTATGCAATTGACCACAATTTACTTTCTTCCTTGTTTGTGCACACTGTGACTTGTTCAATAAAGATTATAAAAAAGGTTATAAAGCAAATCCACTGTTTCAAGATTCACAATTTACATGGTACTTATCCTGCAAATGACAGCAATAGAAAACATTATTCTTAAATATGTGTTTGGTTCATATAGAGGCAAAAATATCAATAAAATAAGAATCCAGAAGCTTTAAGATGGATCTGTTCCCCAGAAATGCAGACATACTTTTCTGTTTGGGGCATGGCAATATCTGTGTCTGTAACATCATAGTGGCTCATTAAACCTTGGTCCACCAATGAAGCTTTGCTTCTTCCTAAGGAAGCTTGAGCTATACATACACATCTCTAATTAAATTTTTAAAAATAATTTATTGAAGTATATCATTCATACATGAACATATATAAACTATAAGTGTTCAGAAAACATCATGAACTTACAAAATAAACATGCATAAAATCATACAGGGCTCCCACACATCAACCCCCAAACACCCTGCATTTTTGTGAAACATTTGTTAACAAATCATGAAAGAGCATTGTCAAAGTATTACTACTAACTGTAGTCTGTATCTTCCTCCCCTAACATTTTTAATGGATTTATTTATTTAATTAGCTGTTTACTTTTATCCGTTTTTACCTCCCCCCCCCCCATCATTTTTGCTGTTTCTCTGTCCATCCCTGGGCAATTCTCTGTGTCCATTTCCTGCCGTCTTTTCTCATCCTTCTCCTCCTTGCTGTACTGGGCATTGATCCTTGGAATCTCTGATGTGGGATAGAAGTATCCTACAGCCTGTGCCACCTTAGTTCCTGGTTTTTCATTTTGTCTTATCTTGGCTTTCCCTTGTGACACTCTCCTGTTACATCATCATCTTGCTGCATGGCTTGTGGGGCCTGGTGGCTTACTTACTCATGGCGCATGGTGGCACACCATGGATGGGGCCTGATGGCTCACTCACATGCAGGGCCTGGTGGCTCACCTGCTCACAGGGCCTGCCAGCACACTGCACATGGGGCCTGGTTACCCACATGCCTTCTATATTTTTCTCTTTTTTATTTTTACAAGGAGGTCCCAGGGATTGAACCCAGGTCCCTCCATATGGGAGACAGATACCCAAGCAACTGAGTCACATCTGTCCCCCTGCTATATTTCTTAAGGTTGACCAAAGATACCCAAAGTTACAGTCTTTTCCCATACAGGATAAATCAGGCTAGTTTATCACCAATATTCTACAAACCAGACCTAGGGAGAAAAACTAGGTCTGGGGACACATACATGATTTCTAATATAGCAAATGTTTAGCCTACCCTGATTATCACAAAATCAGGTCAGTCTAATTGCATTTATTGTTAATGAGTTAAGGCATGATCACCATATTGTGACTATTTTTAAAATTCATAAATTACTTATTCATTTTTTGCATGAAAAAATTTTTCTTTTATTAGATGTCAATACCATTTTTCTTAGAGAGGCTATGTGTTTATAGAACAATCATGCATAAAATACAGAATCCCCATATCCCACTATATGGTCAACAGCTTGCATTGGTGTGTAGTATTTCTTACAATTGATGAAAGCACAGTTTTATAAATACACTATTAACTAAGTTCATGGTTTAAGGTAAGGTACACTGCTTATGTAGTGCAGTTCCATGGGTTTATAAAACATTTTTTTCATTCTGTTACCATATATGCAACCTAACAATTCTCCTTTTAGCTACATTGTGATATATATTTCAGTGCTGAAAATTATGTTCACAACACTACCATCCATTAACAAAACATTTCCATCATTCTGAATAGGAACCCTGTACATTTTAAGACTTAAATTCTCATTCGCTATCACTGCCCCATCTCGTAGTAGTTGATATTCTACATTCTGACTGTATAAACTTGCTTATTTTAATTATATCATATTAGTGAGATCATACAATATTTGTCCTTTTTTGTCTGGCTTCTTTCACTCAACATGATGTCATCAAGATTCACCTATGCTGTTGCCTGGGTCATAACTTCCTTCCTTATAATATTCCAGTGTATGTATCTACCACATTTTATTTATCCACTCTTTATTTGATGGACACTTATGTTGCTTCAATCTTTTGGCAATTGTGAATGAAGCTGCCAATAATATCACTGTGAAAATAATCTCTTTGAATCCCTGCTTTCAAATCTTTTGCATATTTACTTAGTAGCTGGATTGCAGGGTCATATGGTAATTCTATACTTAACTTTTTGAGAAACCACCAAGCTGTTTACCACAGTGGCTGCACCATTTTACATTCCCATCAGCCATGAATGAGTGTTCTTATTTCTCTGCATCCTCTCCAAAACTTGTAAATTCCTATTTTTTAATAGCAGCTCTGGCAATTTGAAGCTTTTTGTGTATCCCAGGGAATTATGTCATTAGCCCTAATCCATTTCTGTGTGTGCAAATAAGCTTGTTGGTTTTGATTGGGATTGTTTTGAATTTATTGTAGGTGGGAACTTTTCATTAAATTACTTCACTTAAGGGCTTATGATTATTTCCTGTGTCCAAGGGTTGGTGTTAATATTGTTACTGGTGACATTTATCAATGGGAGAAACATGGAGAGACACACAGAAACTCAGTAAGAAATACCCAGAAGTTGAGAGAGAAGGCCCCAGGAGCAAGAAGCTGAAATAAACAAAACTCCAATATGAGAGGAATACACTTTAGCCAGAAGGTGAGAGGAGAGGGGAGAGAAGAGCCAATGCTGTCATGTGCCTGATCACTCACAGCAGCAGCTTGGGGAGAAAGCATCTGATGATGCCTTGATTCAGTGCCTTGATTCAGACACTTTATGGCCTCAGAACTGTAAGCTTTTAAATTAATAAGTCCCCATGTAAAAGCCAGTCCATTTCTGGTATATTGTCTGGTCCACTATTAGCAAACAAAACAGTAGTTATTCTAATGGGAGTGAAATTGTGTATCTCTATGTGGTTTTGCTTTAAATTTCCTTATAGGTAATGATGTTGGGCATCCTTTTATGTGTTTTCTAGCCATTTGTAATCTTCCTTAGAGAGATATCAATTCAAGTCTTTTGCTCATTTTCTAATTGAGTTTTTTTACTTTTTGTTGTTACATTAAAGGTTTTTTATGAGTCTAGATATTAAACCTTTATCAGATATGTGGTTTTGAAATATTTTCTCCCATTTTGTAAGTTGTCATTTTACTTTCATGATAAAATCCTTTTAGGGGCCAAGGTTTTTATTTTATTAGGATTCATTCATCTATTTTTCCCTTTGCTGTCTGTGCTTCCAGTGTAAAGACTAAGAAACTACTGCTAAACAGAATATCTGGAAGATCCTTCTCTAAATTTTCTTCTATGAGTTTGATAGTTCTAGCTCTTATATTTAGGTTTTAATCCATTTTGAATAGATTTTTCTACAATGTGTGAGATATTTGTTGTCCTATTTTTGGGGCAAATGGAGATGCAGTTTTCCAAACACCATTTGTTGAAAAGACTGCTCTTTCCCAATTTCATGGTCTTTGCCCCCTTGTCAAAAATCATTCTGCCATAAATGTGATGGTTGACTTTTGAACTCTCAATTCAACTCTATCAGTTTATAAGTCTGTCCTGTGCCACTACCATGCTCTTTTTATTTTATTTTTTTACCATGCTCTTTTGATTACCGTGGCTCTGTAATATGATTTAAGATTGACAAATGTGAGCCATGCAACTTCATTCTTCTGTTTCAAGGTGGCTTTGGCTATTTGGGGACCTTTACTTTTCCATATAAATTTGATGATTTGCTTTTCCTTTTTGGTAAAGAAGGTTGGTGGTTGTGATTGGGTTTTGTTGAATCTATATATTGCTTTGGGTAGGATTGGCAACTTAATAATATTTAGTGTTCTAATGCATGAACAGGGAAGGTCCTTCCCTTTATTTAGATCTTTTAAAATATTTTAGCAGTGTTTTGTAGTTTTCTGTGTAAAGGTCCTTTAATCCTTGGTTAGATTTCTTCCTAGATATTTTGTATTTTAGTTTTACAGAAACACTACTGGTTTATGGGTGTTGATCTTGTACCTGGATTATATAATCTGCAAATAAGGAAAGATTTACTTCTTTTCACATTTGAATGCCATTTATTTCTTTTTCTTGCCTAAGTACTCTGGCAAGAACAAAGTCAAATAAAAGTGATAGTGGCCATCCTTGTCTAGTTCCTGATATTAGAGAGAAAGCATTCAGTCTTTCACCATTAAGTAGAATGTAAGTTGTGGTCTTTTTATATATGCCGTTTATCATGTTAAGCATACCCTCATGATTGGTCAATGTTAAGAACACAGAGAAGGGATACATTGTGACCTAGTTTTAAAAGATTGTGATCTTTGCTTCATGGCAAATTGCAAAAGATGCCAAATTAACCTCCAGGCTCTCAGAGCCTAAAATGAAAACAACTACTAAAATCATGGTGAAATTTGTTTCAAGAAAAAAATTAACTTTAGAAAAACTCTCTCCTATACATGAGCTTGAGAATTTCCCAAAACATAATGATGTGTCTGAGAGGATTGGAGATATTTAAAAATGTGGTTTATTTTAGAATTGTAAATCATTAGTGAGCAAGTATTTTCAGATGAAGATTACTGAATGTAACATATCTAATAAAATGAAAATGTGTTCATAAAAAAAACAGAGAGAGTGTAAGGCAAGGTTAGCTTCAATATAATCCATGGTAAGAAATATACCATAGAGGAAGAGACATTTAAATGAAAAGAAGAATTCTGACATAATTGCTATCAGTGATGATATAATTCTTATTTGTATGTTACAGCCCTAACTGTTGGACCCAATAATCTCTAAGAATGACATAAATTACTGGTTTGGTGATTTTATTTTCATTTATACCATATTTAATTGTGCATTATCAAGTTCCTATTTGGGAATTCTTCATATTTTATTGGAATGAATTACCACAGATAACAGTAGGCCAATACATAATTTTATGGGGTGAGAAAATTCAAAGATTTTTTTCCAACAGTCCTCTTGAGATAATATTATGGACCCAGTTGTGTTATCCCAATTAATGAGTATGCATTAGGAGGTGCAAATGAAAAATTATGTATCAAAAATATCTCTCTTCTGCAGTCCTGGTTCATTTCAAACCAGGTTTTATTTCTACAAAGAAACATACAGAATCCTGATCATCACACCAATTGTTCAGTAGGCATCAAAGCAAGCAACCAAAGAGTGAGAGTGGGGTGGAGGGAGAGATAGAAGAAAAGGAAAATGAGAATAATGTCCAGAAGGACACAACAGATCATGTGGAAGGTCATTAGAGTTTTCACTGTTCAATCAGAAGAATGGATTGCTGCTGTTTTTAAGTATACTGGGAATGTGACTAGCAATGTCCTTATGCTAGGTGAAAACTACTCTCAAGAAATTTCAAATAACTACAACCAGTCTGAGGCAGACTCAGAAGATAAGTGAACGAAACTAGGATTCAATCCTGACAAGATTACTAGAAAAACCCTCATGTTTGCAAAGGAGCTGCTCAGATCTCAGTGAGCCAAGGGTCAAAGAAGAAATGACCACAAAAATGAGAAACTATTTACACCTTAGGGATGAGACAGTCTATCTAATTCCATGTGAAACCAGACATATCTGTGCTTGCCCAGGGATGGAAATCTTGTTCAAAGAATGCTAAATTTTCCTGCATGCCCCTGGTTCCAAAATGGCTCCCTGCAGATGAGGCTAAAACCAGGAGCAGGTGTTACCTCCTCTATGTGGATCCAGGGAAATGCAACCACCTGGTGATACTGGTTGTCTGGTGTGGCAATTTGGCTCACTACTCCTCTACCATGGGATCCCTGGAGGGTATGATTTGAACATATCCACTGCCCATTGTTTTGGGGCAGGTGGGGAGGGAGGCAGGTAGGAGGGAATGTTTGAAAAGAATTCTCCTAAATTGAAGACCAAGCTGAATAGGACACGCAGGGATGAAATTAAAAAGTTCGTCTTCCTAGTAACAGGGTCATGAGGCCCTGTTTAGAGGTCCTGGTCCAAATATAGATGTATTGTGAATAAACCAGGAGTCAAACTGATGATTATTGGAGGAAGTAATAAACACATAAGAAGCCATGAAAAATAGGCAACATCCATACTGAGCATGACATGATGACAATGGGAGATGATGGAAAATGTGCCAAATATATGCTATGTACCATGCTTAGCAGTCATAGTCTGATGATATAATCTCATAATCTGTAACAAAGTTTCCATCATGGTGTGCTGTGTTGATGGAAAGCTGTTGTACATGGAGTCTTCCAATGTGCATGATTTTTTCTAAGTTCACATTCTGTAATAGAAACATACTTTCAAAAATAAAAATCATGTGGATTGGAGGAAATTACATTGAATGTATGATGTGCTCTCTGCTCAGTAGTAAGATGTTAATGCTATTTTGTCATGCACATATTTGATGCCTTTAAAATAGAAAAACCATTTTTTAAATACCTGGCAAATACAAACTTTGAAAATAACCCTTAATTATCTAATATCTTTTGAATATAAATTCTTTCCAAAGAATTAATGCATTGTTCAAAAGCTAAATACACGTTACATATAAAGGTAACTTATTTTGTCAGCTCCTTTGGAAAATTCAGGCTTGAAACTTGAGAGGCCTTGATGATTTCATTTACTGGTGAATGCAATTGGTACAAAAGTTTCTGTACAATTTTTAAAAATTAAATAATGGTAACCACATGTACTGAGAACATAATGACAAGTTAGATACAAATGTTTTTCTCTGATTTTTAATCTTTGAATAAACCCACTTTTAAATCAGTAATTTTTAGGATAACTTTGTGAATTATTTTATGAATCTGTCCTCTAATATTAGCCAGCTCTAGTTCTTCTTTCACAGAAAGTTTTTCTGATTAGTCTCATAAACCTTTGAGATTTTCTCATTAGAGAAGGATTCTAACCTGGTCACCCATATGTAAATAACTTTTGTTATGACATATTATACTTCTATGAAAGCATCTGCAATAAAATGAAAGTTATTCTTAGGGTAAAAAGCAAGGCTGACAGCTCACAGAAAAACTCCCTCACAATGAAATGATGCCCAGTCCCCAACATCCAACTCTATCCCAATGGCATCCAGATGGCCCACTACACCACCAAGAGGGAAAAACCATCTATAGGCTGAACAGGATACCAAACTCAGTTCAACCATTCCCCAGATGTCAGGCAGAGGGGCTCATAAGTGACACAGGATGCACGGTTCAATCCAAGGGTACAGCCATCCATCTTGTTGCACCCATGTACACAACATCTAAATTTGAAGAACAACAAATGGAAGACCTGAAGAGAGAAATAGGCAAATCCAAAAGGTTTGTGTGTGACTATCAACACCCCCTGCTTGTAAAAATATTTTCTAAAGAAGTTTAAATTCATACCTGAGCTTACAGCAACATTATGTGTCTAGATATCATTGGGACCTTTCAAAATAAACATGTGTAACATCATACAGGTATCCCATATATCAGCCTCCACCAACTCCTGGATTTGTGGTGATACAGTGGTTACAAACTAGGCAAAAGCATCATGAAAATATGATTACAATTGTAGCCACTATCTCACATTGGGTGTATTGCCCCCAACCAACCCTATTTATTACTATAAATCAATTTTATAGACTTAGTAATAAAGAATTCAACTGAGGAAAAGTACACAACCCCTGGGATTTGCTATAATCATAGTTCTCTGTGTTCATCACTTCAATCATTATGAAAGCATTTTCATTATTTCAATAAAAATAACAAAAACAAGACACAAAAACTCACACATAAATGCCTCCCTTCATGGTGTTGCCATTTCCCCTGATATACACAATGGCTATTTCTGACTATTCTTGCAGTAATATTTATGAGTTTTAAAGCCAAATTATTGAAATATATTCCCATACCATGTGGTCTAATGAAAACTTTAAAAGACTTTGTTTTGAGCAGTTAATAAAACTAATATAAAATTGAAATACAAAACAGAAATGAGTTGGAAAGAAATTACAAATTTTAAAAGAGAGTGTAAGGGATCAGGTGAACCCTTGGAGCACCATGACCACACTAATATGGCCACCACTTCCTGCTGGGTCCCTTGGCCTGTGAGTGGCTCTCCTTGACCTGGGACTAGCTGGCCTGTGGGTCTATCTGTCAGCAGCAGAGGGGGAGGCTGCTGATGGGATGGCCAACACAGGAGTGGAGTGGAGATCAGGGTGGACACCAATGAGACTTATTCAGAAGATATAACTTCTAAAGGACATGCCCAGGACTAGACCAGACACAAACACACCACTGGGTGCCCAGACTCCTGGTGTGTATGTTGGAGTGTGGGGTTCCTTTAGTCTCCTGGATTCCTGTGGAGTTCCTGGCAGAACCATAGTCAACACTTTTGACAGTACCCACACCTGCCCTTCCCTAAAATCACCTGAGAAATCAACTTTGTGCCTGGACCACAGAGCCCTGTGTGCATTACGGCCATGGAGACCTGGCATGAGCATGAGACAAAACCTTTCTGCAGGAACATTGCTGGGGTCTCCACCGAGGCCCCACACCTCTGTGGAAACAAGTGGGTGGAATTTCCCAGGCAGTGCTGTGGCTTCTTGGTGGTGGCTGTTGGCTTACTATTCTCCCTGTGGAAGTGACTTGCAGTAGCACAGACCACTTTAAAATGTGTCAGAGTGTTTAGGAAAATGGATATTCCAGTCTTGGCTAGTTGTTAAAACATTCCATGGGGAAATGGAAATTGGAACCTCAGGTATCTGAATGCCCTTCTACACCTGAGGGAATGGACACATGGTATAAAATCAAGAATAATACACATGCTTTGTGGGAGAGACAGAAAGAAAATAAAGGGCAAGTGGCAGAAGGAATATTCAAAGTTATAATGGTAGAAACCTCTCAGATGTAAATGAAAGTCGTGTATATGCACAACCAAGGAACACAAAGAACCCCATAGAGGATAAAATCATAGAAAACCATGCCCAGACACATTGGAATCACACAGTAAAATACCATGGGCAAGGAGAGAGTTCTGACAGCTGCAAGAGTAAAGTAATATGTTTTTTTCAAGTGAGTCCCAATAAAATCAATCAACAATTTCACCACAGAAATCATGAAGACAAAAATCAAAAAGACGAAAAGGCAAATTCAGATGAAATATTTCAAGTGTTGACAGAAAATGAGTCACTTCTAATAATATTATATCTAGTGAGACAGTCTTTTGAAAATGAGGGGAAGAGTAATAAGGCATTCCCATTTTAAAACAAACAAAAAATCCTGTGGAAGTTTCCCACCACTTGTGCTGCCCTACAAACAATTTTTTTTCTTTTTTTTTTTTTTTTTATTATGGGTAAAAATCAAA
>JAKSZT010054090.1:577324-614869 GCA_026826555.1 Tolypeutes matacus | reverse complement strand
GAGTCTGGTTCTGCAGCCCCTGGTGAGCTCTTCCGCCAGAAGCAGCGTCCCCGACTTCCAGCCACGTGGTCGTCAGAAACATGTGAAGAGACACCAGTCTCAGGAAGCAGACCGTGCTCGGAGAGGATGAAGCGGGTAAGGTGCTAGACGCTGGGGCACGTTGGACCCTTTGGGCTGCAACTGCCCTCTTAGGTGCCAAAAAATAGGGATTGAATGATGGAGACTCGGCTATGGAAAGTGCTGGAGGAAGAGCGTCTGCAAAAGCCTCCAAGAAAGCGCCTGGTGTGGCGGTAAACCAGAGGAGGCCGATGGCACAAGAGCCCACAGTAGCTGGGGTGGGGGGCAGGGGCTAGTTGCGGGAGACCCTCCTAGGCTGGGGGGGCGGAAAGGCACCTCTCTGGCCTCCAGGTTGCAGGGAGTGAATGGCCAAGAGCCCGACCGGCTCCGAAATCCGCCACCACTGGGCACCCAGGCCACGCTTCCCACGCGCTCTGTTCGGCAATGGGGGCCTCTTCCCGCCAGCGTCCCTCCTGCCCTGTCCCTTCCTGGGGTGGGCCTGCATCCCGGTGGTTCCCATCTTGTCTCGTGCCTGCATTTTGGACAAACACATCTGCTGTGGCCAGAGGTTTGGGTGTCACCCCGGAGCTGCCGTGTGTTTGCACCGATCCCGCTGGTGGCAGTGGGGAGGACGGAATGGGAGGAGTGGGGGGGCAGCGCCCCGGTGGAGGCCCCTGATGGCGGCTGGGTAGGGTTAGAGCGGGAGAGCTGGGGGCGGGATCCCCTGAGGCATTTACCTGGGAGGGACCCCAGCGTGGACCAGAGCAGAGGCTCAAGGTGACACGAGCCATCCAGAAAAGCCCCAGGATGCCCAGCTGGCGCCGGCCTGGCTCACCTGCCTCTTGACCCCTGGACCCCGTTCTGGTTCTGCTTCTGCCATGTTATCCTGAGGCATGTGGCTCGGTTTCTTCCTCTGCAGAGTGGGGAGAACCGCCCCCAGCTCCGTAGTGGTGGAGTGCCGTGCACTCTCCTCCCCGGGAGAGTCCTCGGCCAACATTTGTCAGATAAAGGAAGGGAATTCTGAGCGTTCTTGGACAAACAGCTGCCTGGAAGGAATTTGTACTTGTGTGTGGTTTCAGCCCTGGGACTGACCCATCTTCTGCTTATCTCTGCTGCTGCCACAGACCATTGCTTATCGGTGGCTGCACGCCCGGGTCAGAGGGTCTGTGCACCCTCAGCCAAGGGCAGCTCAGGAAAGTGGAGGCGGGGTGGGCTGCTTCCTCCTGCAAACCCGAGGCGGCGGCCTCTGGTCCACGCTCTCAGCGAGCTGCTGCGGAAGTCTCACGAGCTGCGCGTGGGGCTGGAGGGCCGTGGAGGGCACCCAGGAGGCCAGCGTGGCGCAGATACGGTCAAGCGTTTCGCCTGTGGGGGAAGAAATTACCAACGACCACCGGGTGCTGGGCAGCCTGGTTTACTGCCAAGCCGCCGGTGCGCCTGGTCTCTTCCTCTTAGTGAAAGTGAGCCCCCTCCAGAACTTTTACAGTACGAAAACGAATGTCGAAGGAAAGTACACAAAGGTGGCGCTCAGATGTCATTTTCTTGCTAAGACATTTGGAAAAATATTTTTCTGCTTCTGAATCACAAACACTATAATTCAACAATCTTCCCTGAGTTATTAAAGGAGCTTCAATGCGCGAAGTGGAAGGCCAGGGGCAGATGAAATCAATGAATTCTCTGAGTAGTACTCTGTTAAAAAATAAAATAAAGGATTGAATCTTTAGACAGGTGATCAGTAAGAAAACAGGAATATAAAATATTAATGATAAGGAAAACACCTGGGGAATATATGGAAATTCTCTTTCCTGCAAGAATTTTTCAGTAACCAGACTGCTCTAATAATAAGATGAATAAAATGAAAACAACTACTAAAATCATGGCAAAATTTGTTTTAAGAGAAAAATAAACTTTAGAAGAATTGTACTCTACACATGAGCTTGAGAACTTCCCAAACTTAATGATCTGTCTGAGAGTGTAGGAGATATTTTAAAATGTGGTTTATTTTAGAAATGTAAATCATTCTTTGAACAAGTACTTTCCAGATGAAGACTAGTTAATATTATATATCTTAAAAAAAAGGAAAAGAGTGTAAGGCAAGGTTACATTTAATATAATCCATTATAAGAAATATACTGTACAGGTAGAAACATTAAAATGTTAATAATAAATCTGACATAGTTGACATCAGTAATGGCATAATTATTTGTATATTACAGCCCTAACTATTGGACCCAATAATCTCTTAGAATGACATAAATTACTTGTTTGGTGATTTTATTTTCATTTATGCCCTGTTTAGTTGTATATTATCAAGTTCTTATTTGGGAATTCTTCACATCTTATTGGAATGAATTACCACAGTTAACAATAGGCTAACTCCTAATTTTATGGGGTGAGAAAACACAAAATTTTTTCAACAGTCTGCCTGAGATAATATTATGAATCCAGATGGATTATTCCAATTAAAGAGTATGCATTAGGAAGGGCAAACAAAAAATGATGTACCCAAAATTTTTCTCTTCTGCAGCCCTGGGTCAATTCAAAACAGGTGCCCTACAAAGAAATGTACAGAATCCTGATCACAACATCACTCCTTTGATAGGCATCAGAGGAGGAAAACAAAGGATGGGGTGGTGGTGGAGGGAGCATCAGAGAGAGCAGGAAAAAGAAAAATATCCAGAAGGAAATTGCAGATCATGTACAACGTCATTAGAGCCTTCGCTGCACAATCAGAAGAATGCAGTTTTTATGTCTACCAGGAACATAGCTCCCACTGCCCTAATGCTAGGTCAAAACCACTCTCAAGGAATTTCAAATAACTGCAACCAGTCAGAGGTAGACTCAGAAGAAAAGTGAATTAAACTAGGATTCAATCCTAATAAGATTACTAGAAAAACCCTCATGTTCACAAAGGGAGCTGCTCAGGTCTTGGGCAGTCAAGGGCCGAAGAAGAAATAAACACAAAAATGAGAAACTATTTACACCTTAGGTATGAGACAGTCTATCCAATCCCATGTGACACCAGATATATCCATGCTTACCCAGGGATGGAAATCCTGTTCAAGGAATGCTAAATTTTGCCTGCAAGCTCCTCGATCCAAAATGGCTTGCTGCAGTTGAGGCTAAAACAGGTAGGAGCAGGTGCTACCTCCCCTATGTGGATCCAAGGAAATACAACTGCCTGGTGGTGCCAGCTGTCCAGTGTGGTGATTGGCTCACCCCTCCTCCACCATGGTCATCCCCAGAAGGTGTGGCCGAACATATCCACAACCCATTTTTTGGGGACCTGGGGCCAGGGAATGCAGGTGGGAGGGAATCTTTTGAATGGAATTCTAGTAAATTGATGACCAGGCTGAACAGAACACACAGGGATGAAATAAAAAAAGATGTCTTCCTAGCAACAGGATCATGAAGCTCTAATTCTGCTTAGAGGTCCTGGTCCAAATATAGATGTGTTATGAATAAAGCAGGAGTCAAACTGATGATTATAGGGGAAAGTAGTAAACACAAGAGAAGCCATGAAAAACAGACAACATCCACACCGAGCATGACATGTTGATAATGGGAGATGATGGAAATTGTCTGCCAAATATATGCTATGGACCATGCTTGGTGATCATAGTATGATGATATTATCTCATAATCTATAACAAAGCTTCCATCACGGTGTGCTGTGTTGATAGAAGACTGATGTATGTGGAGTCTTCCAATGTGCATGATTTTTTTCTAAGTTCACATTCTATAATAGAAACATACTTTCAAAAATAAAAATCATGTGATTTGGAAGAAATTACATTAAATGTATGACATGCACTCTACTCAGTAGTATAAGATGTTAATGCTATTTTTTTAATGCACATGTTTAGTGCTTTTAAAATAAAAAAAAAAAAAAACATTTTTAAAATACATGGCAAATACAAACTTTGAAAATAACCCTTAACTCTCTAATATCCTTTGAATATAAATTCTTCCCAAAGAATAAGTGGATTACTCAAAAGATAAATACACACTACATGAAAAGGTAAGTTATTTTGTCAGCTCTTTTGGCAAGTTCAGTCTTGAAACATGAGAGGTGTCAATGACTTCATTTACTGGTGAATGCAATTGGTACAAAAATTTCTGTATAATTTTTAAAAATTAATTAAATATGGTACCTACATGTACTGTAAGCATAATGACAAGCTAGATCAAAATGTTTTTCTCTGATTTTGAATCTTTGAATAAGCCCACTTCTAAATCATTAATTTTTAGGAGATCTTTGTGAATTATTTTATGAATCTGTCCTCTAATGTTAGCCTGCTCTAGTTCTTCTTTCACAGAAAGCATTTCTGATTAGTGTCATAATTCTTTGAGATTTTCTCATGTAGAGAGGGATTCTGACCTGGTCACCCACATGTGAATAACTGCTGTTATGACACATTCTACTTTGATGAAAGCATCTGCAATAAAATGGAAGTTATTCTTGGGGTAAAAAGCAAGGCTGACAGCTCACAGAAAAACTCCTTCACAACAAAACATTGCACAGACCCCAACATCCACTTCTATCCCAATGGAATGCAGATACCCCTTCCCACCACTAAGAGGGAAAAAAATCTATAGGCATAATAAGGACACAAAATCCAATTCAACCACTCCCCAGATTTCAGGCAGAGTGGGTCATAAGGGTCACGGGATGCATGGTCCAGTCTGAGCATAGAGCTGACCATCATGATGCACCCATGTACACAGCATCTGAATTTGAAGAACAACATATGGAACACCTGAAGAGAGAAATAGGGAAATCCAAAACCTTCATGTGTGACTATCAACACCCTCAGCTTGAAAAATATTTTTTATGGAAGTTTGCAATTCATACCTGAGTTTACAGCAGCATTATGTGTCTAGTCAATGTTGGGACCTTTCACCATAAGCATACATAACATCACACAGGTATCTTATTCATCATCCTCCACCAACTCCTAGCTTGTGGTTACAAACAAGTGAAAAGCATCATGAAAATATGACTAACTGTAGCATCTATCTCATGTTGTATATATTTCCCCAACCAACCTTACTTATTTCTACAAATCAATTTCATAGAGATGTATCAATAAAGAATTCACCTGAGGAAAAGTGTAAAATCCCTGGCATTTGCTATAATCACAGTGCTCTGTGTTCATCATTACTAAAGCATTTTTACTATTTCAGTAATACTAACCAACAAAAACCAGACACACAATCACACACAGAATCACCTCCCTTCTCAATCTCTCTGTTTCCCCTGCTCTACAGAGCTGCTATTTCTGGCTACTCTTGCAATAATATTAATGGGTCTTTAAGCAGTTTTACTGAGATAAATTCCCGTACCATGTGGTCTAGCCAAAACCTAAAAGAATGACTTTCTCAAAACAATTAATAAGTCCTTTAATGTAAAATTGAAAAATGAAAGACAAAAGAGTTTGAAAGATTTTATAAATTTTAAAAGAGAGAATAAGGGACCTTCTGGGAACCCTGGAGTGCCATGGCACCATCCTACTAAGGCTGTCATTGCCTATGGAGACCCTTGGCTGGTGAGTGGTTCTCCTTCACCTGGGGCTGAGCATCCAACCACCCTGACATGCAGTGGCAGAGCAGGAGGCTGCTGATTGGATGGCCCATGCAAGGGTGAGTCATGATCATGGCAAACATTATGGAGGCCTTGCTCAGAAAACATGACTTCTAAAGGATATACCAGGGGCTGGACTAGAAACAAACACACCATTGGGCACCCAGGTTCCTGGTGTGTGTCTTGGGGGGAGGGGACCCTTTAGTACCCTGTTTTCTGAAAAGTTCCTAGCAGAACCATGGTCTACACTATTGACAGCACCCAGTCCTTTCCCTTCCCTAAAGTCACCTGAGGAAACAACTATGGAGCTGTCACAACAAAGCCTATGTGCAGTAGGTACATGGGCACCTGGAGTGAACCTCAGTCCAGAAAACCCTTCTGCAGGAACATCGTGGGGTCTCGAACCAAACCCCACTCCTCTCATGGAACCAAGCAGGCAGCATTTCCCAGGCAGTGCTGTGGCTTCTTGGTGGTTGCCGTTGGCTTACTATGCTCTCTATGGAACTGGGTCACAAACTTGCAGGAGCACAGACCATGCCACAGAGTTGCCATGAAAATGGATCTGCCATTTTTGGCTACTGGTTAAAATATTCCATGGGGGAATGGAAACAGGAACCTCAGCAATCTAAATGCCCTCCTACACCTGGTGGAATGGACAAATGGTAAAAATTCTACAATACCATATATGCTTTGTGGGACACACAGAAAGAAAATAAAGAGAAAGTGACCAAAGGAATATTCAAAGATATAAAGGCAGGAAAGCTCTCAGATGTAACAAAAGGCATGTATATTCACAACCAAGGAACCCAAAGAATCCCTTACAGAATAAAATTATGGAAAACCATGCCCAGAAATATTGGGATCACACAAAAATTCCACAGACAAGGAGAGAGTTCTGAAAGCTCCAAGAATAAAGCAGTGTATTTTGCTCAAATGAGTCCCAATAAGATTAAGCAACAATTTCTCAACAGAAACCATGAAAATAAAAAGGAAAAAGCAAACAGGCAAATTAAGATGAAATATTTAAATGTTTTACAAAAAATGATTCACTTCTTCTAATATTATATCTAATGAGAAAGGCTCTTGAAAATAAGGGGTAAATTAATATGGCATGCCATATTAAAACAAACAAACAAACACACAAAAAATCCTGAAGGAGTCTGTCACCCGTTGTGTGGCCACAGAAAGTTTTAAGCAAGTTCTTTAGACAGAAATGAAAGGACACTAAACAGTGGGACAAATTACATAAAAATTTAAGATCTGTGGTAATGTCAACCTTTTTTGTAATTATACATACCAATAATAACATATTGGGTTTTTGGCATGTAACTCCATATTTTAAAATCTCTAAAATTTAAGTGCAAAAAATTAAAGATACTCTATGGTTTGGGATATACAGTATAGAAAGACATAGAAGGTAACAATTACAAGAAAAGGAGGGGTTACAGAAGGGAATAGGAACAGTACATGTGTATATGGATGACAATTAACTCTATACTAAGAAAAATATTGGTTCCTCAAATGTAACAAAGATACCATGCTGATGTAAAATGTTAATCATAAGGAAACTAGGTGTTTGGGGGAGGTTATATGGGAACTCTGTTCATTCTGCATGATTTTTCTGTAATCATAAGAGCTATAATTAAAAATAAAATTTCTGCCTAGGACAAATAAAACACAATATAATGGGAAAAGGGCCAATTAAAGGCAAAGACAACAAGTAAATACATATAGGGGAACAATTATATATATGTATGTATATACAAACACACACACACACAACAAAGCTACAAAATATATGAAGCAAATGACAAATTGAAGGGAGAATTGATAGTGGAAATTGAAAATAGGAGAATTCAATAAACCACATTCAATAATGCACTGACCCTTGAGACAGAATAACAGTAAGAAAGAGTGGAATATAAAGTTTTTAAAATGAGGGGAAAAATGGGAGATACATGGAAATTCTCTATTTTCTGAAAGAATTTTTTCAGTTAACCAACTGCTCTAAAAATTACATGAATATAATGAAAACAACTTCTAAAATCATGATGAAATTTGTTTCAAGAGAAAAATAAACTTTTGAAAAATAGTCCCATACACATGAGCTTGAGAACTTCCCAAAAGTTAATGATCTGAGAGGATTAGAGATTTTAGTAAATGTGGTTTATTTTAAAAGTGGAAATCCTTCTGTGAACAAATATTTTCCAGATGATCCCTACTTGATGATACATATATATTAGAATAAAAATGTCTTTCCAAAGAAAAGGAAATCAGAGTAGTAAGGCTGGGTGAGTTTTAATAGAATCCATTCTAAGAAATATAACACATAAATGTTAATAATAATTCTGAAATAATTGAAATCAATGATGACATAATTCTTCTTTGTATATTACAGACCTAACTATTGGACCCAATAATCTCTAAGAATGAGATAAATAATTGCTTTAGTGATATTATTTCCATTTATGTCATATCTAGTTCTGGATTTTCAAATTCCAATTTGGGAATCCTTCACATCTTATTGGAATGAATTAGCACCAATAACAATGGGCCAACTCCATCTTTTAAGGGGCAAAAAATCTCAAAATATTTTTCACAGTACTCCTGAGCATATATTGTGGACCCAGATGGACTATTTTAAGTAACGAGTGTGCTTAAGTATGTGTAGAGTGCAGCGATGTACCAGAAGCATATCTCTTCTGCAGTCCTGAGTCAATTAAAAACAGATCTATATTTTCTGTGAAAAAAATGTATAGAATCCTGATCAGCACACCACTCTTTCAATAGGTATCAGAGCAAGCAACAAAAGAGTGAGGGTGGGAGTGGAGGAAACAATAGAGAGAGAAGGAAAATGGAGAAAAATGTCCAGAAGGCCATCGCAGATCATATATAGGGTCATTAGAGCCTTCTCTGCTCACTCAAAAGAATGAATTCTTGCTGTTTTTAAGTCTTCCTGGAATATGGCTAGCACAGCCCTTATGCTTGGTCCAGACCACTCTCAAGGAATTTAAAAAAACTACAAGTAGTCTGAAGCAGTCTCAGTAAAAATGGAATTGAACAAGCAATCAATCCTAATGAGATTATAAGAAAAATCCCCACATTTGCAAAAGGAGCTTCTGGGATCTCAGTAAACCAAGGGTTAATGAAGAACTGACCACAAAAATGAGAAAATGTCTACACCTCAAGGACAATACCCCTTGAAACAAATGTGACACCTGATATATCCTTTCTTACCCAGGGATGGAAAACCTTTTCCAGGAATGCTAAATTAGCCTACAGGCCTTTGGTTCCAAAGTTTCTCCCCTCAGAGCAGGGTGAAACTGGTAGGAACAGCCTCCACCTCGACTATGTAGGTCCAGGAAATTACAACTGCTTGGTGGTGCCAGTTGTCCAGTGTGGCTATTTGGCTCCGAGGACTGTGGAGATACCTGAGGGTGTGGCCTGAACATATGCACTGCCCATTGTTTTGGGGCCAGGGGGCAGGGAGGCACATGGGAGGGAATCTTTAAATAGAATTCTCCTAAATTGAAGACCAAGTTGAACAAACATGCAGGCATGAAATAAAATCTCTCTTCTGAGAAACATGGTCACGAAGCTCTAATTCTGTTTTGAGGTAGTGGTCCAAATATACATGTATTAGGAGTAAACCAGAAGACAAACTCATGATTATGGGGAAAAAGTAGTAAACACATTAGAAAGCATGGAAAACAGGCAGTATCCACACCAAGTGTTCCATGTTGAAAATGGAAGACAATGGCTAATGTGTGCCAAATATCTGCTATGGGCCATGTGTAGTGGTCATAGTCTGATAATATTATCTCATAAACTGTAACAAAGCTTCTATGATGTTGTGGTGTGTTGATGGAAGGCTGTTGGATATGGAGTCTTACAATATGCATGAAATTTTTTCTTTTTAAGTTCATTTTCTATAATAAAAATAAACTTAAAAATAATAGCTTGGGTTGGAGAAAATTACATTAAATATATGATATGGACTCTGATCAGAAGAAAGATTTTGATGATATTTTCCTGGCACATATTGGGTACCTTTCAAATAGAAAAACCATTTTTAAAATACCTGGCAACTTAAAAATTTTGAAAATGATTCTTAAAATGTCTAATATTGTTTTAGTAGAAATGTTTTCCTAAGAATGAGTGCATTACTCAAAAGATGATAACCATTACTGGAAAATGTAAGGTATTTGTTAACTCCTTTGAAAAGAAGAGTCTCTAAACATGAGAGGCCTCAATGATTTCATTTCCTAGTGAATGCAATTGTTCCAAAAATTTCTGTACATTAATTAAATGATGGTAACTACAGTAACTGGAAGAATAATGATAAGTTAGTTTCAAATGTTTTTCTCTGATTTTTCATCTTGGAATAAGCCCACATTTGAGTCAGTAATTTAGAGGAGATTTTTGTGAATTATTTCATGAGCCTGCCCTCTATTGATAACCAACTCTAGTTTTTCTGTCACAGAAAGCACTTCTGATTAGTCTCAAAATTCTATGACTTTCTCTCGTGTACATAGGATTTCTGAGGTGGTTACTTACATGGAAATTACTGCTGTTCTATCACATTCTACTAGTTTGAAAGTATTTGAAATAAAATGAAAGTTATTCTTACAGTAAAAAGGAAGGCTGACAGCACACAAACTTCCTCACAACAACACGATGTCCAGTCCACCCTGGGGGTGCACCAGACATGAACACAACCCTGGGTGACAAAACTCCAGGTTTGTGTGTTGGGGTGAGGGGTCCTTTTAGCTCCCTGGATTCCTGTGGGTTTCTTGGCAGAACCATGGTCAACACTGTTGACAGCACCCACCCCTTCCACTTCCCTAAAATCACCTGAGAAACCCACTTTGGGACTGTGTCAAGGGGCCCTGCATGTAGTAGGTCCCTGGGGGCATGGCAGAAACCTCAGTCAAGAAAAGCCTCCTGCAAGAACATCACGGGGGTTTCCACCCAGATGCCAAGCCTCTATTGGAACCAAGTGGGTGGCCTTTCCCAGGCAGTGCTGAGGCTTTTTGGTGGCTGCTGTTGACTTACTATGCTCCTTTGGAACTGTGTCATAGACTTGCAGGAGCACAGACCACTTCACAGTGTGCCAGAGTTGTCAGGAAAATGGATCTGCCAATCTTGGCTACTGGTTAAAATATTCCATGGGGGAATGGAAACTGGAACCCTCAGCAATCTGAATGCCCTACTACACCTGGTGGCATGGACACATGGTATAAAATCTACAATACCATAAATGCTTTGTGGGAACACAGAAAGAAAATAAAGAGATAGTGGAATATTTGAAGATATAAAGGCAGGAAAGCTCTCAGATATAATGAAAGACATGTATATGCACAATCAAGGAACCCAAAGAATCCCATACAGAATAAAATAATAGAAAACCATGCCCAGACACATTGGGATCACACAGTAAAGTGCCACAAACAAGGAGAGAGTTCTGAAAGCTGCAAGAGTAAAAAGCAATGTGTTTTGCTCAACTGAGTCCCAATAAAAATAAGCAACAATTTCTAAACAGAAATCATGAAGACAAAAATGAAGAAGGTAAAAAGGCAAAATAAGATGAAATATTTAAATGTTTTACAAAAAATGATTCACTTCTCCTAATATTATATCTAGTGAGACAGGCTCTTGAAAATGAGGGGTAAATTAATATGGCATCCCTGTATTAAAGCAAGCAAACAAACAAAAGCTCCTGAGGGAGTCTGTCACCCCTTTTGCTGCCCTAGAAACAGTTTTAAGCAAGTTCTTCAGACAGAAATGAAAAGACAATCAACAGTGGGTCAGATTACATAAAAATTTAAGATCTGTTGTAATGTTAAAACTTTTTGTAATTATATATACCAATAAAAACATATTGGCTTGTTGGATGTAACTCCCTGTTTTAAAATCTCTAAAATTCAAATGCATAAAAGTTAAAGATACTCTATGGTTTGGGATATACAGTGTAGGAAGACATAGAAGGTAACAATTACAAGAAAAGGAGGGGTTACAGAAGGGAATAGGAACAGTATATGTGTATATGAACTACAATTAACTGTATACTAAGAAAAATACTGCTTTAGCAAATGTTATAAAGATAGCACACTTATGTAAAATGTCAATCATAAGGAAAACTAGGTGTTTGGGGGATAATATGGGAACTCTTCATTCTGCATGATTTTTCTGTAAACCATAAGACTAATTAAAAATAAAACTTCTGTGTAGGACAAAAAAACACAATTTAATGAAAAAAGGGTGAAATAAATACAAAGACATATATATGGGAACAATTTATATATATATATACATATATATATATTTATATATATACATATACATATTTATATATATATATAAAACAAAGCTACAAAATGTATGAAGCAAATGTTGACAAATTGAAGGGGGAAATTGATAGTGGATATTGAAAATAGGAGAATTCAATAAACCACATTCAATAATGCCTTTACCCTTTAGACAGAATATCAGTAAGAAAGAGTGGATTATAAAGTTTTAAAGATGAGGAATAAAAGTGGGGGATACAGAATTTCTCTATTTTCTGATAGAATTTTTTGGTAAACCAACTGCCCTAGAACAACATGAATATACTGAAAACCACTTCTAAAATCATGATGAAAGTTGTTTCAAGAGAAAAATAAACTTTAGAAAAAATGTCCCCAAACATGTGCTTGAGAACTTCCCAAAACTTAATGATCTGACTGGGAGGATTGGAGATTAAATAAATGTGGTTTATTTTAGAATTGGAATTCATTCAGTGAACAAATATTTTCCAAATGAATGACATTTGATGTTACGTATATATTAGAATAAAAATGTATTCCAAAAAAAAAAAAAAAAGAAAGAAAGGAAAAGAGACTGTAGGTCAGCTTAGTTATAATAGAATCCATTTTAAGAAACACACCATAGAGGAAGAAATATTCAAATGTTAATAATAATTCTGACATAATTGAAATCAATGATGACATAATTCTTCTTTGTATATTATAGGCCTAACTATTGGACCCAATACACTCTGAGAATGAGAAAAATTAGTGGTTTAGTGAATTTATTTCCATTTATGCCATAATTAGTTCTGGATTATCAAAATCCTATTTGGGAATACTTCACATCTTATTGGAATGAATTAGCACCAAGAAAAATGAACCAAGTCCATCTTTTAAGGGGCAAGAAATCTCAAAATATTTTTCACAGTCCTCCTGAGAAAATATTATGGACTGAGATGGATTCTTTTAAGTAATGAGTATGCATAAGTATAGGCAGAGTGAAGTGATGTACCAGATACATATCTCTTCTGCCATCCTGAGTCAATTAAAAATAGGTCTATATTTTCTATCAAAAAACTTACAGAATCCTGATCTTCACAGCACTCTTTCAAGAGTCATCAGAGCAAGCAATGAAAGAGTGAGGGTGGGAGTGGAGGGAAAATACAGAGAGAAGGAAAATGGAGAAAAATGTCCAGAAGGCCATCGCAGATGATGTATAAGGTCATTAGAGCCTTCTCTGCTTGCTTAAAAGAATGGACTCCTGTTGTTTTAATGTGTACCCAGAATATGCCTAGCACAGCTTTTATGCTTGGTCCAGACCACTCTCAAGGAATTTCAAAAAACTACAACCAGTCAGAGGCAGTCTCAGAAGAGATAGAATTTAACAAGTAATCAATCCTAATGAGATTACTAGAAAACCCCCCACATTTGCAAAAGGAGTTCCTGGTATCTCAGTCAGCCAAGGGTTGATCAAGAAATGACCACAAAAATTAGAAAATGTTCACACCTCAATGACAAGTCTCATTGAAACCCATACGACACCAGATATATCCTTGCTTACCCAGAGATGGAAAACCTTTTCCAGGAATGCTAATTTAGCCTGCCTGCCTTTGGTTCCAAAGTTTCTCCCCTCAGAGCAGGCTGAAACCAGTATGAACAGGTTCTGCCTAGACTTTGAAGGTACAAGGAAATGCAACCACCTAGTGGCACCAGTTGTGCAATGTGGTGATACAGCTCACCCCTCCTCCACTGTGGGGATCCCCAAGAGTATGGCTTGAACATATCCACTGCCCATTGTTTTGGGGCAGGTGTCAGGAACCCTGGTTGGAGGGAATCTTTAAATAGAATTCTTCTAAATTGAAGACCAGGCTGAACAGAATATGCAGGCATGAAATTAAAAAGGCTCTCTTCTGAGAAACAGGATCACTAAGCTCATATTCGTTTTGAGGTAATGTTCCAAATATACCTGTATTAGGAGTAAACCAGGAGTCAAACTCATGATTGTGGGGAAAAGTAGCAAACACCTGAGAAGCCATGAAAAACAGGCAGCATCCACACCAAGCATTCCATGCTGAAAATGGAAGACAATGGACAATGTATGCCAAATATCCGCTATGGACCATGCTTACTGGTCATAGTCTGATGATATTATCACATAATCTGTAACAAAGCTTCCATGACAATGAGGTGTATTGATGGAAGGCTCTTTTATGTGAAGTCTTAAAATAGTCATGATATTTTTTCTTTCTAAGTTAACTTTTTATGATAAAAATATACTTTAACAATAATCATAGTGTGGGTTGGAGAAAATTACATTAAATGTATGATATGGACTCTACTCAAGAGAAATATTTTGGTGATATTTTCCTGGCACATATTGGGTGACTTTCAAATAGAAGGACCATTTTTTAAATTCCTGGCAACTTACAAATTTTGTAAATGACTCTTAAAATAACTAATATCATTTTAGTATAAATTTTTCCTAAGAATGAGTGCCTTACACAAAAGGCAATCACCTTCATTAGAAAATGTAAGGCATTTGTTAGATCCTTTGAAAAGTACAGTCTGTAAACATGAGCGGCCTCAATGATTTCATTTCCTGGTGAATGCAAATGGTTCAAAAATTTCTGTACAATTTTTATATTAATTAAATAATGGTATCTACAGTAACTGGGAGAATAATGATAAGCTAGTTCTAAATGTTTTTCTCTGATTTTTCATCTTGGAATAAGCCCACATTTGATTCAGTAATTTAGAGATCTTTGTGAATTATTTCATGCATATGTCCTCTATTGACAGCCAACTCTAGTTTTTCTGTCACAGAAAGCACGTCTGATTAGTTTCAAAATTCTTTGAGTTTTTCTCATATATTTAGGAATTCTGAGGCGATTACCCATATGGAAATTACTGCTGTTCTGTCACATTCTACTAGTTTGAAAGTATTTGAAATAAAAAGAAAGTTATTCTTACAGTAAAAAGGAAGGCTGACAGCATGCAGATAAAATTCCTCACAGCAACACTATGCCCAGGCCCCAACCTGAAACAATTCCCATTGGCATTCAGATGCCCCTGACCACCACCATGAGGGAATAAACATTTATAGATTGAACAAAGACACAAAGCCCAATTTGACTCTCCCCCAGATGTCAGACAAAGTGGCTCACAGGCATTGAGGGATGCACAGTCCATTCTGAGGGTACAGCCATCCATCTCAATGCACAAAGGGCAAGCATAGCCTCCAGCTTGAAGAGTAAAAAATGGAAGCCCTGAATGCAGAAATAAGCAAATCCAAAACTTTCATGTGTGACTACCAACACCCTTTGTTTGTAAATATATTTTTTATCCAAGTGTACAATTCATACTTGAGCATATAGCAACACTATTATATTTAGTAAAAGTTGGGAATTTGCAAAATAAACATATGCAACATCATACAGGTATCCCATACATCAGCCTCCACCAACTCCCTGATCAGTGGTGATACATTTGCTATAAACTAGGCAAGAGCACCACACATTGTGCATATTTCCCTCAACCCACCCTACTTTTTTTTTATAAATCAATTTTATAGAGACTTCATAATAAAGAATTCAATTGAAGCAAAGTATACAACCCATGGTATTGTTATAATCACAAAGGTTTCTATTCAACACTTCAATCGTTATTAAAGTATTTTCATTATTTCAATAATAATCAACAAAAGCCAGATGCAAAAACTCACACAGAAATGTCCCCTCACTCAATTTTTCTGTTTTTCCTGTTCTACAGATCTGCTGTTTTTGGCTATTCTTGCAGTAATATTCAGTAGCTTTTTATGCCATTTTATTTAGGTATATTCCCATAACATGTGGTCTAGGCAAAATCTAAAAGGAAGGTTTTTTTAAAAAGCAGTTAATAAGACCTTTAATATTAAATTGTAAATTGAAAGAGAAAAGAGTTTGAAAGAAACAATAAATTTTAGCAGATAGTTTAAGTGACCTTCCAGTAACCCTGAGGCACCATGGCACCCTCCTATCATGTCTGCCAATCTCCACTGGGATCCTTGGCCTTCGAGTGGCTCCCATTGATCTTGGGCTGGGTGTCTGGTGGCTCTGTAAGGCATCAGTGAAACAGGAGGCCGCTGAAGGGATGGCACATGCTGGTATGGGGCAGACTTCAGGGCATACTCTTGTGAGGACTGGCTCAGAAGACACGACTCCTAAAGGATATCCCTGGGGGTAAACCAGACACAAATACACTTCTGGGTGAACAAGATCCTGGTGTGTGTGCTGGGTGTGATGAATCCCTTTAGCCCATGGGTTCTTGCTGAGATCCTGGCAGAACTATGGTAAACACTGTTGATAGCACCCACCCTTTCAACTTCCCTAAAATCTCCCAAGAAACCCACTTTGGGGCTGTGCCACATAACCCTGCATGCAGTAGGGCCAGGGGCAACCTGTGTGTACCTCAGCTAAGGAAACCCTTCTGTAGGCACATCATGTGTTCTCCCCCTAGACCCTACACCTCTCTTGGATACAAGTGGGTGGCATTTCCAAGGCAGTGCTGTAGCTTCTCATTGGTGGCTGTTGCTTTACTATGCTCCCTATGGAACTGGGTCATAGACCTGCAGGAGCACAGACCACTCCACAATGGGCCAGAGTTTTCAGGAAAATTGATCTTCCAGTTTTGGCTACTTATTAAAACATTCCATGGGGAATGGAAACTGGAACCTCAGGAATCTGAATGCCCCACTACACCTGGTGGAATGGACACATGGTATTAAATCTAGTATACAATACGTGCTTTGTGGGAGACACAGAAAGAATATGAGAGAAAGTGGCAGAAGGAATATTCAAAGATATAAAGGCTGGAACTCTCTCAGATGTAATGAAAGTCATGTAAATGCACAATCAAGAAACCCAAAGAATCCCATATAGGATAAACTCATAGAAAACCATGCCCAGACACATTGGGACCACACAGTAAAATGCCACAGACAAGGAGTGACTTCTGAAAGCTGCAAGAGTAAAGCAACGTATTTTCTCAAATGAGTCCCAATAAGAATAAGCAACAATTTCTCAACAGAGAAAAATGAAGACAAAAAGGAAGAAGGCAAAAAGGCAAATTAAGATGAAATATTTAAATGTTTGACATTAAATGATTCACTCCTTCTAATATTATATCTAGTGAAACAGATTCTTGAAATTGAGTGGTAAATTAATATGGCATCCCTGTATTAAAACAAGCAAACAAACAAAAAAATCCTGAAGTAGTCTGTCACCCCTAGTGCTGCTCTAGAAACAATTTTAAGCCTGTTATTCACAGTAATGAAAGGACACTCAACAGTGGGTCAAATTTAATAAAATTTAAGACCTCTGGTAGTGTCCGTCTTTTTTTTGTAATTATAAATACCAGTAATAATGTATTGGGTTTTTGGTATGTAACTCTATATTTTAAAATCTCTAAAATTCAAGTGCATAAAAGTTAAAGATACCCTATGGTTTGGGATATCCTATGCAGGAAGACATAATAAGTAGCAATTACAAGAAAAAGAGGCGTTACAGAAGGGAATAGGAACAGTATATGTGCATATGGACTAAAGTTAACTGTATACTATTAAAAATATTGGTTCATCAAATGTAACAAAGATACCACACTAATGTAAAATGTTAATGATAATATAAACAAGGTGTTTGGGGGGTTATATGGGAACTCTGCTCATTCTGCATTATTTTTCTGTAAACCATAAGAGCTATAATTAAAAATAAAACTGCTGCCTTGGACAAAAATAAAAAACACTATATAATGATAAAGTGGCCAATCAAAGACAAAGACAACTATATATATATCAGAACAATTATATATATATATATATATATACATAAAACAAAGGTACAAAATATATGAAGCAAATGTTGACAAATTGAAGGGAGAAGTTGATTTTGGAAATTGACAAATAGGAGAATTCAATAAACTTCATTTAATAAGGCAGTAACCCTTTAGACAGAATATTATGAAGAGAGGAATAGAAAGTGTTAATGATGTGGAATAAAAGGGGTGATATATGTAAATACTCTATTTTCTGCAAGAATTTTTTGGTAAACCAACTGCCCTAATAATAACATGAATACAATGAAAATAACTACTAAAATCATGATGAAAGTTGTTTCAAGGGAAAAATAAACTTTAGAAAAATTGTCCCCTACACATGTGCTTGAGAACTTCTCAAAACTTAACAATCTGTCTGAAAGGATTGGAGATATTAATAAATATGGTTTTATTTTTAGAATTGGAAATCGTTCTGTGAACAAATATTTTCCCTACTTGATGCTACATATCTATTAAATTAAAAATGCAGTCCAAAAAAAAAAAAAAAAGGAAAAGAGAGTGTAAGGCCAGTCTACTTTTAATAGAATCCATTCTAAGAAATACACCATAGAGGAAGAAACATTTAAATGATTCTGAGATAATTGAAATTAATGGTGACATAATTCTTCTTTGTATCTTACAGGCCTAACTATTGGTCCCAATACTCTCTAAGAATGAGATAAATTACTAGTTTAGTGAATTTATTTTCATTTATGCCACATTTAGTTCTGGATTATCAAATTCCTATTTGGGAATTCTTCACATCTTATTGGAATGAATTAGCACCAATAACAGTGGGCCAACTCCTTCTTTTAAGGGGCAAGAAATCTCAAAATCTTTTTCACAGTCCTGGGAAAATATAATGGACACAGATGGACTCTTTTAATTAACAAGTATGCATAAGCATGTGCAAAGTGTAGTGACGTACCAGAAACATATCTCTTGTGCAGTCCTCAGTCAATTAAAAACAGTTCTATATTTTCTGTGAAGAAACTTAGAGAATCCTGATGATCACACCACTCTTTCAATATGCATCAGAGCAAGCAATGAAAAAGTGAGGGTGGTAGTGGAGGGAACAACAGAGAGAGAAGGAAAATGGAGAAAAATGTCCAGAAGACCATTGCAGATCATGTACAATGTCATTAGAGCCTTCTCTGTTCACTCAGAAGAATGGATTCTTGCTGTTTTTAAGTCTTCCTGAAATATGGCTAGCATATCTCTTATGCTTGGTCCAGACCGCTCTCAAGGAATTTCAAAAAACTGCAAGTAGTCAAAGGCAGTCTCAGAAGAGACTAGATTTAACAAATAATCAATGCTAAAGAGATTACTTCAGAAGAAAACCCCATGTTTGCAAAAGTAGCTCCAGGGATGTTAGTCAGCCAAGGTCAATCAATAAATGACCACAAAAAAATGAGAAAAGGTTTACACCTCAATGACAAGACATTCTATCGAAACCCATGTGACACCAGATATATCCTTGCTCATCCAGGTATGGAAAACCTTTTCCTGGAATGCTAAATTAGCCTGCAGGTCCTTGGTTCCAAAGTTTCTCCCTGCAGAGCAGGCTGAAACCAGTAGGAACAGGCTCCACCTTGAAATTCTGGGTCCAGGGAAATATGACTACTTGTTGGTGCTGGTTGTCTGGTATGGTGATTTGGCTCACCCCTTCTCCACTGTGGGGATCCCCAGAGGGTGTGGCTTGAACATATCCACTGCCCATTGTTTTGGGGCCAGGGGATATCAGTCATCCAATAGTCAATGAAGAAACTACCACAAAAATGAGAAAATGTTTACACCTCAATGGTGAGATAGTCTATCAAAACCCATGGGACACCAGATATATCCTTGCTCACCCATGGATGGGAAACTTTTTCAAGGAATGCTAATTAGCCTGCAGGCCCTTGGTTCCAAAGTTTCTCCCCACAGAGCAGGCTCCACCTCGACTTTGCTGGTCCAGGAAAATGCAACTGTCTGGTGGCACTGGTTGTCTGGCATGGGAATTCGGCTTACCCTTCCTCCACCATGGGGATCCCCTGAGGGTGTGGCTTGAACATATCCACTGCCCATTTTTGGGGGGGGCTGGGGCAGGGAGGCAGGTGGGAGAGAATCTTTAAATAGAATTCTCCTAAATTGAAGACCAGGCTGAACAGAACACACAGGCACGAAATAAAAAAAGCTCTCTTCTGAGAAACAGTATCACAAAGCTCTAATTCTGTTTTGAAGCAGTGGTCCAAATATATATGTATTATTAGTAAACCAGGAGACAAACTCATGATTATGGGGGTGACCTAGTAAACACAGAAGAAGCCATGAAAAATAGGCAACATCCAAACCAGGCGTTACATTTTAAAAGTGGGAGACAATGGGCAATGTGTGCCAAATATCCTCTATGGATCATGCTTGGTGGTCATAGTCTGATAATATTACCTCATAATCTGTAACAAAGCTTCCATGACATTGTAGTGTGTTGCTGGAAGGCTGTTGTATGTGACAGGATTTTTTTCTAAGTTCACCTTGCATAATAAAAATATACTTTAAAAAATAATAATAGTGTGGGTTGGAGAAAATTACATAAAATATATGATATAGACTCTACTCAGGAGAAAGATTTTGATGATATTTTTCCTGGCACATATTGGGTGCCTTTCAAATAGAAAAAACATTTCTAAAATACCTGGCAACTTACAAATTTTTGAAAATGGCTCTCAAATATCTAATATCATTTTAATATATTTTTTTTCCTAAAAATAAGTTCATTACTCTAAAGATAATACACATTACATAAAAATGTAAGGCATTTAGTTATCTCCTTTGACAAACATGGTCTTTAAACATGAGAGGCCTCAATAATTTCATTTACTGGTGAATGCAATTCAAAAGACTATTTCTTCAAGAAACCATAACACCACTAGAGCTTGTAATCATGAACTCACATAAATACATCAAAACAGTTGGCTTAACAGAAAAACTAGCAAACATTGGCCAACCACCCTCAAGAGTGGAAATGCCTTGGTAAAGGATTTAGAAAAAAGGAAAAAACATTTAAACCATTTCCAGTAGCAAAGTATAGGGTAAAATGAAAAGCCAGGAAATGTTAACATCTGTTAAGATGCCAGCAATTAAATAGATTTTATTTTGACATGAATTCAATATTTTAAAACTGATCTTTAAATGGATATAAAGATCTGCCTGTCATTTGACTGATTCCAGAACAAAGGGTCAGCTTAGTTTCCTGAAGAGGAAATCTAAGGAAAACACAGGCATCCATGGCCCCCCACCCCACCCCAGATAATCAGGCCTTATTTGAGTGCCAACCCCACCACCCCAGAACTTGAAACCAGCCCAAGCTGCAGAGACAGACAGGGTGGAGCCTGGGAGTCTGTGTCCTGTGTTGCCCAAGTGTTCCCACAAGATATTCTCCAAGGTCACCCTGTCCTCCCACCCCACCTCCAGGGAGGAGGGGTGAGCCATCACACATCCTGTTGGTTCTGCTGATTTTCAGGATACCCTTACATGCTGCTTTTATATGGGCACACAACATTAACCCTTTGCACTTGGGTAACCTTGGTGTGAGGATGGCCCCAATGAGTTTAGGGTTGCCCTTTTTCTTCAACTTTGGTGGGATTTGCTCCTGCTGATGTTGGAGGATTTGTGGAGACCTGGTCCCCAAGGTCCCGTGGCCTGTGGCCAGGGTTGACATCCAAAGTGAGCCCAGCCTTTCAGTCATCCCTCCTAAGACACCAGACCAGTGAGTAAAGCCATCAGGCCTTATGAAATCTGACCTGACACCATATGAAGTCTATCAAGCATCCCCAGTAATACAACATGGAGAAGAAGAATCACTAATGTGAACTACTGTATTCCAAGTAGAATGATGGAGAAGATGGGTAATTGTAACACAGCCAATGTTACAAATAATACAAATGTATTAAAAAGACATTCAATTACTATAATAGCTGGTGAATTTTTCCATTATACATTTGTTTTCTTGAGTCATTGAGATATGGAGGAAGACTGAGGACCAAGCTCCTGTATAGATTAATATATAGATATAGATAAAACACTTGTGTGTGTGTATACATATATATAAATTACTTAAAACATTTCAATAAGTTTGCACATGAGAAAACATTTGCCATTAATCTTCTCATAGAAGTTAGAATGGGAAGGTCATACAGCAGGAGTGAATTTTAATTTTGACTTTACACACTTTCACAGCATGTTCCTGATAAGAATGCACCTTTGTCCTCCAATCTCTATTCTCTGAAGACACCTTGAGTGTCCCTGATAAGTCTCTTGGTTTGATAAACTGCTGGATACTTTCAAAGAAATTTCTCTAGAAAGGGGACTCTTTCCTCTCAGTTATGAGAAGGCTATCTGAGCAGGTTCTCTGATCAGATAATCTGTCACGTAGGGTTGGTTTGATTTTGATTTTGTTTCTATGGATCCTTTTGTGAACTTTATCCCATTCCCTACCTCAGTGTGTAAGTAATTTTGGGACAATGGTGATAAAGTATGCATTTCTAGATAAATATTATATTTATTAGACCACTCAACCAGTCTGATAGTTAAAAAAATAATCATTTTAATGGTATCATTCAAGAAAATTGAAACTAGACTAGAATTTCCAGCTATCCTTAATGGTGTTAAAAACAATTCAAACCAAATATGAATTGCCTTAAAATTTGCTTAAGACTTACAAAAAAATAAGTATATGTCAATGATGTTGGTAAATGTGGAAGTTTGCTGTATTTGGGAAATTTAGTTTTTACAAATTTATCTTCAGCAAATTGCTAATAGACAATGTACTGTGTTCAGTAATTGTGATGAAGCTGACATTGTAGAGTAGACAATTTTGTAGATGCAAAGATAAAACACATGTTCCTATAGAATCCAGTGTTTAGAAGGCCCAGCTCACTTATTCTTAGAATTACATTCATACATTCACCTTCTGCAAAAATTTGAAGTAAACTAACATAAAGCTAGCAATGTGCATGAATTCATTACTCTGTTTTCACAGAAGTTTCATCTGGTTTCCTAAAACCTTTTGAGCAAAGAACCTAGTTTATGGTTGTATTCCAGTCCATTTAAACATAGTTTAAAATGATATTTTTCCCTTGTGTCCATTTCCCCCTGAAAACTTGTTTACACACACAAACAAACCATCTTTTATGTCTAAGAAGAGTAGGTGAAAGCAAGAAGCCCTTCCATAGGCCCAGTTCTACCTCACATTGAGCACTTGGTCCTAGGGATAACTGAAACTCTCTGTTACTTCATCTGATAAGGAAGCAAAAAGATGAACCTTTGGCTTTAGACTTGCTAGTTAATAAAAAGACCCATGCCAAGTGAAATAGTGAAACTTAAAAAGTCGCATATTGGATGATTCCATTTATATAACACTCTTGAAATGATAAAATTAAAATTATAGAGATGAAAACAAATCAGTGCTGCCAGGGATTAAAAATGATGAAGATGGGGTGGGGATGTGAGGATAGTAGGTAAGATGTCAAGACTGAATTGTTCTGTACCTTGATGACATAGTGGTTAGACAAACTGACACCTGTGAAAAAATGGAAAAGAAAAAAGAACTGTGCACACATTGTATTGATAAGGGAAGTGCCAGGACCCTAACCTCCCTTCTTCAGAAACCCACATCTTTAGGAAAATAAACTCCCCTCAGTCCCTGGTCCCTTTCTCCCCTCCTTCTCCCCGTTTTTCTCCATGGAATCCACATCAGGAAGATAAGCAATCCAGGCTGCCCTTTGAACTGAAATTTACAACTCTAAACAAATAATGACTCTTTTCCTCCCGAATGGCCTTTTGCTTTTAGGAAGATAAGCTAACCTTGCTTCTCTGCTTTTGTAAGCCTGCCTGCCTACTTGCTCAGGAATTTGCCCACTAAGTGTACCTATATAAACTTATGAAAATCAGAAAACAGCCCTCAGATTTTTTGGAGACTTGACTCTCCTCTGGGCCTGCATGTAATAAAACTTTGTTCATTCGTATCCCCAAGAGTGATGTTTGGGTTTCTTTTGGTCATCCTGCAACATTTGGTTCCCTGACTGGGAAAGACCCAATCGAGCAGGCCCATTGTGCCTCCAGCCTTTGGCTGATGGGCATGGCTGACGGTGATCTCTGAGCAAACGAGTGGGCGCCACCTGTCTCTTGATGGGACCTCCTTCTGAGGCGGTCCCCACAGGCCATGTACCTACACCCTGGCCTGACTCAGGGGGGAGGTGGACTGAACAGTGCCAGAAGACTCTGGAAAGGTAAGGCCCTGGGTACCAAGTCCTCAGTCAGGCCCCTTCTCTGGACAGAAGAGGAGACTGATCACCTCCTGAAACCTCAAGTACTGAGATTCCAGAATAGGACAATCCCTGTGAGAGGGACTACATAACCTCTGAGTGACTGTGTGAGTGAGTGAGGATGGCAGAGGCCTGTGTCTGCCGTACCAGTCTGTGACTCCAAAGCTTTATGCTTTGGAGCCCATGTGGGCCCTAACCTGTTTTCCATGGCTACATCATACAGCATAACAGCCACCCCAAACTTTACCCGGGCACCTTGACTAAGAGCCTAAGTTCTCATGAGAGATGTGGACAGACAGGCATCTGAGAGGCCCTGAAAGAGGCGACCCTTTTCCTTGTCTGTCTTGCACCACTGATGCAGGATATGGGCTCATCACAGTCAAAACCTACTGTCTTAAACTGCGTGCTCAAGAATTTCAAAAAGGGTTTTTCCAGAGATTATGGCATCCGGAGGAACCCCAGCACCCTCCGAACCTTATGTGATGTAGAGTGTCACACTTTTAACATTGACTGGCCCTCAGAAGGATCCCTGGATATAGCCAGGGTCAGTTCAGTGTGCCTGGTGATCACAGGAACTCCTAGCCACCCCCATCAGTTTCCCTACATCAACTCTTGGTTGGAGATAGCCAAGACTCTGCCCCCTTGGGTTCAATTGTGCATTAGAAAAAGGGACAAAGCAGAATCTTGGTTGCACAGGGAATGGGGCTCCAGAAACCAGTCATTCATCAAGGGTCTTTGGAGGAGGATTCACCCCACCCCACCGCCATATTCTCTGGCCACTCTAGCCTCACCTCTTAGCCTGTAAATGCATGCAGATCTCCCAGAAACACCTCCACCTTCGGTCCCTCCAGGAACACTGACCCCCTCTGAGGGAATCCCTGCAACCCCACTGGCAAGGAGGCTCTGGTCAGCACAACCTGCATTACAGATGTTCCTCTGTGAAACACAGGGTCTGGCCTAGATTGGCAAGAATGGGACCATCCAACCTGGGAAGCCAGTATTATACTATCTCCCCTTCACAACTACAGACCTCTTAAACTGGAAGCACCACAGCCCCTTCTACTCGGAAAAGCCCCAGGCCCTTATTGATCTCATGGAATCCATTTTCAAAACCCATCTTAGGATGATTGCCGCCAACTCCTCCTGACTTTATTTATTATGGAGGAGATGACAGATTCTGATGAAAGCCCAAAAGTGGCCTCAGGAGCAGACCCCTACTGGCATCTTAAACCTGGAAGATTGGGCTCAAGAAGTGGCACCAGAAGCCCAACTGAACTGGGACTTCAACACTGATCAGGGACTGGCTGCCCTCCAGCAATATCAGGAAGCACTCCTCCGCAGGGCCTGAGAGGGACCAAAACACCCACAAACATGACAAAGATGACTTTAGGTACTCAAAAACCCAATGAATCTCCAGGAGATTTCTATGAACAGCTTTGCAAGGTTTTCAGAATCTACACTCCTTCTGACCCAGAAGCTCTGGAAAACCAGAGGATGGTGAATATTGCCTTTGTTGCACAGGCAGCAATGGACATTAAAAGGAAGCTCCAAAAATTAGAAGGGTTTGCGGGCATGAACAACTCTCAACTACTGGAAGTCGCCAACAAAGTATTCATCAATTGAGATGAAGCCACCAAATGAGAAGCCAAGAAGCAAATAAAACATTAAGCCTCCCTACTGGCAGCAGCCTTGGGAAATTCTGACCCTACCAGATGAGAAGGGCCACCTCAAAAAGGGGGGACAAGAACCAGAAGGATGCCTCTGGCCAGAAACCAATGTGCCTACTGCAAAGAAAGTGGACACTGGAAAAATGAGTGCTCCCAAAGACTCAGGCACATAGAGGGAACATCCCTAAAGGGAAATATCAACCTGGGCCCCAAGTCCATCTGATTGGGCTTGCAGGGTTCAACCCTAAATAGGGGTGACTGGGCTCACTGGAACTTGGCCTCCATGAGCCCATGGTCAAATGACAAGTTGGGGCCCAGTCAATGACTTTCATTGTGGTCACTGGCACTGAACATTCTGTGGTCACAACCCCCATTGCCCCCTTTAGTGGAAAAACTGCTAATATCATAAGAGTGGCTAGGGACCAGTGAAGCCAATGGCCTTTTTGCCAGTCAAGAACTTGCCCGCTTGGTGGCCATGATGTGACTCATGAATTTCTGTACCTGCCTGAATGCCCAGTTCTCCTGCTTGGTAGGGACCTCTTAACCAAACTGGGAGCCCAGATTTCCTTCAAAACTGAAGGGCAAGCAAGCTTAAACCTTGGGACTGGCCTCACTCTCCTCATCACCATGCCCCAAAGCAAAGAATGGAGTCTTCATGCACAAGAAAGTTCAGATTAGAATCCAGAAAAGGTGCTGGAACTTTTTCCCCAGGTTTGGGAAGGAAAAACCCACCAGGAATGGCATGGAACCATGCACCCATCATCATTGACCTGAAACCTGGAGCAGTCCTGGTCTGGCAGAGGTAGTATCTGATCCCCCTCAAAGCGCAATTAGGCATAGTTGAACATATAGATCACCTGAAGAGAGAAGGGATTCTAATCAAATGCCAGTCTTCTTGGAACACCCCATTATTGCCAGTAAAAAAGCCAGATGGGACCGGATATCGACCAGTGCAAGATTTATGAGCCATTAATAATGCCACTCTCACCTCACATTAGGTTGTTCCCAACCCATACACTTTGTTAAGACAGCTGCCACCTGAAGCCACCTGGTTCACTTGCCTGGACCTGAAAGATGCCTTTTTCTGCCTGCAGCTGGCCCCCCTGAGCCAGCCTTTGTTTGCCTTTCAATAGGAAGATCCCAAAACCCAGCAGAAAACTCAGCTAACCAGAACCCGGCCACTGCAGGGCTTCAAAAACTCCCGTATCCTTTTCAGGGAAGCCTTGGCAGCAGATTTGGCCAGCTATTCCCAGGAAGACTTCAAGTGTGCCCTCTTACAATATGTAGATGACCTCCTACTTGCCAGTGAAATGGAAGAGGACTGCAGGAGAGGGACCCAGACTCTCCTACAACATCTAACACAGACTAGGTACAAAGTGTCTTGGAGAAAGGCCCAGATATGTAAACAGAAGGTCAGGTACCTGGGGTTCAGCATCACACAAGGGCACTGGACACTTAGACATAAATGAAAGAAAATGACCTGCACCATCCCTACCCCACCACAAAAAGAAAGCTTCGTGAGTTCCTCAGTGCTGCAGGGTTCTGCTGCATCTGGAATCCCAGGTTTGCAGCCATGGTCAAGCCCCTTTATGAAGTCCTGGAAAGTCCAGAAAAAGAGCCTCTTGCCTGGGGAGAAGCTCAACAGGGTGCCTTTCAAAACATCAAAAGAGAACTTGGCTGAGCCCCTGCCTTGGGGCTTCTGGATGTAACAAGAGACTTTAACCTGTTTGTGCATGAAAAGAAAAAAGCAGCATTGGGGATTCTCATACAAACAGTCGGCCCCTGGCAAAGACCTATTGCTTACCTCTCCAAGCAGATGGACTCTGGCTGCAGGGTGGCCATCCTACCTAAAAGCCTTGGCAGCAACTGTGACCCTTATCAAAGAATCTGACAAATTAACTCTCAGACAGGCAATTCATGTTATGGAGCCACACTCAGTCACTACCCTAATGAACTCACATGGGCATCAGTGGATATCGAATCCCCAGCTCACACATTACCAAAGTTTACTCTGTGAAATCCCCAGAGTGACAATAGAAACAGTGTGCAGGCTGAACACTGCCACCTTTTTGCCAGATGAGAAAGGGGTTCCTGAACATGACTGTGTCAAAGTGACTGAAGAAGTTTATGCCAGTCACCCTGACCTCCAAGACAAACCACTCCCTTCCCCAGATCAGACACTATTTACGGATGGGAGCAGTCTTGTTAAAAACGGGTAAAAACTTGCTGGATATGCAGTCACCACTACCGAACGGGTGGTGGAAGCAGCGTCTCTACCGCGGGGATGGTCTGTGCAACAGGGAGAACTCTGGGTGCTGGTCTAAGCCTTGCAGATAGCTGCTGGGCAAGCAGTAAACATTTACACTGACTCTAAGTGCGCATTTGCTACCATTCATATCCACGGGGCAATTTATAAAGAAAGAGGTCTCCTAACCACAGGAGGAAAAGAAATAAAAAACAAAGAAGAAATCCTCCAACTGTTAGAAGCAATCTGGAAACCAGACAATGTCACCATCATTTACTGCCAGTGACATCAGAAAGGAATGGATATGGTCACTCAAGGAAACAGTCTAGCCAACAAAGCAGCTAAGCAAGCGGCTGAAGGAACGCATGGAATGCGAGTCCCAGAATTAACATCACAGCTGTCCCTCTTAGGACAAGAGACTGATCAACTAAGCTATACCCAGGAAGAAGAGGAGTGGGCTAAAAGAGAAGGGGGAATCCAAATCCCTGAAGGAACTTTGCTGCTCTTGGTTGACCAGATTTTTGTACCAAAAGGAGCTGCTCATGCCCTCATCCAGCGATACCACCAACTCACCCACCTAGGGAAAACTGCGCTAGAAGTCTTGCTCGGGAGATACTACTATATAGCCTGGCTAGCTTCTCTCTGTGCCACCATCAGCAGCCAGTGCCAAGTTTGTGCCAAAAACAACCCCTTGCAGGGCTCCCATACTCTGGGAAATGTCCAGCACACGGGAACAGCCCCCTTTGAAGATATCACAGTAGACTTCACAGAAGTGAAACCAACTTGGGGGTACAAATATCTGTTGATGAGGATATGCACCTTTTCAGGTTGGGTTGAAGCTTTCCCCACTTGCACTGAAAAGGCAAGAGAAGTGACTAAAGCTCTACTTAGAGAAATCATTCCATGACACGGGCTGCCTCTGTCAATTGGAAGTGACAATGGCCCGACCTTCATGGCTGCCATAGTCCAAGAGCTAGCAAAAATGTTAGGAATCAGGTGAAAACTCCCTACCACTTACAGGCCCCAGAGCTCAGGGAAAATTGTATGCATGAATCGAACCCTCAAAGCCACCCTAGCCAAATTCTGCCAGGAAACTGGTCTCCCCTGGGTAAACTTACTTCCCTTGACCCTCCTCTGAATTAGGTGCACCCCAGGACCTAGAGGCTATTCACCCTTTGAAATTCTATTGGGTGGCCACCCCCAAATATCTGGGCCTTCAGAGGAAATTTCAAACTTCTGGGGAAGCTAGCCAAGATTCCATCCTCCAGCAGCTGGGGAAAACTCTAGCTGAAATACATAAAACTGTCTTGTCCCGGAATCTCATCCCCCTGGGACACCCACTGCACCCCCACCAGCCAGAAGATCTGGTCTGGGTCAAAGACTGGAAAAAAGAACCCCTTCATCCTTCCTGGACAGGTTCACATACAGTAATCCTTGTAACTCCCACTGCTCTTAAAGTTGCAGGCATCATCCCTTGGATTCATCATTCCAAGGTCAAGAAGGCACATCTCAATAAAGAGCAGGACAGATGGCAGCCCAACCCATACTCAGCCACCCCTTGAGAGTGCAAGTCGCCCGGGATGAGCAAGCACCGACCTTGTCAAATGCCTGCTGAATAGACCCCTGTGCTTATATGGCCTGCTCGCCTTGGTATTTGGAGTCGGACTCCCTGCTGTGGCCCCTGCAGACTGGACTGTTGCAAATAGAGCCCTAATTGCAATTGCTTATTGGTGTATAATAAGATGCTTCTGTGCCTTAAATTGCTCGTCCTTTACTTCCTTGCTCCCTCCCTAAGAGCCAATACCCACCCCCAAAATCTATGGCAGCTTCAAATTAGTGAAAGTTGGGGCAAACAATCCATGCTGAATGCTTCAATCCCATTCTCAGCAGGTGCAACTTCAGCCTCTGTAATATTTGACACTTGCGGGGCAATCCAAGGTCATGCTCCTTACACTATGCTGGTTGCCCCATACCCCCACCCCCCCATACTTGCCCCAGGAGAGGGTGTAGGGGTCACAACTATGGGAGTTATGATAAATATCTCTGATAAGTCCCCCAAAACTATGGAGGATTCTGCCATTCTTGGAGCTTGCTGGTAGGTGCCGCTGCTCCCTGGAAGGGGGTCCAACCGATTTCTCCATATCTCCTACAGAAAATCCCCAGCCCAGCAGGGTGTGGCATAGAAACCTGTGACCCCATAAAACTCACCTTACTAAACATAACCATTGGATCAGAAAATACCTTTTTAAAGGCCCAAACAGGACTAAAACTAGGAATCGGAATATACAACCCATCTGGACCAGACCCAGGCGGCCTCATACTGGTCCAACTGATTCCCGTAACCCAACACCCAGAGAAAACCCTGATGAAAAATATCAGTAAAATGGCCCAGATGCTAAAAGCCAAAGTTCAAACAGCCCCCCACAATGTTCTTTTTAAACAGGTTCGAAATTTCCACCAATTCCTAAAAGAATCTAGACCTGACATAGCTGCCTCCTGCAGGCTATGCACTTCCTCCAATCTAACCATCTTCCCTGTACCTGTCCCATGGAACATAACCCTCCTGACCTATTAGAGGTCTACAGCAGGAACCAGGCCCCTCCCAGTCTGCATAACCAAACCCCCAGGAAAACTGGCTAACTGTAAAAACATAACTACCAGGTCTCCTTCAACCATCCTCCCTCTTGGAAGGGCCAACTGTGACACCACCCACCCACTCAATGAGCCTGACTGATGCACCACAAACTCCACCATCAGGGTCTGTGTCACCAACACCTACTGGTGCCTACCCTAGGATGGCCAGGGCATCTGCTACCTGGTTTGGCCAGTACCATCATTCTCAGTGTATGGAGATGAATTGCCTGGAGAGCTCTCCTGAGCCAAATGAGCAATTCAGGCAATTCCAATACTCTTATGGCTAAGAGTAGTCAGAAGTACAGCAGTAGCGGGGGCCTCACTCGCAGTTGGTCAGGAGGGCTTACAAACACTAACATGGGAAACATCAAATGATCTCAAAGAAATATTGGGGGCTCTCAACAGGCTACAAGACCAGATAGACTCATTGGTTGAAGTGGTTTTACAAAACAGGTGAGGGTTAGACTTGCTCACCACAAGTTCAGGGGGGATCTGCCAGACACTGGGGGAAGAATGTTGTTTTATGCAAACTCCTCAGGAATAGTTAGGGACAAAATAGCCCTACTGAAAGAACAAACCAAAGACGGTTTAAACCATGTATACCAGGCATCTGCCAGCAGGAACTACTTCCAGTATCTCCTCTCCTAGATTTTGCCATTTATGTCAGTAATAGTCTCAATCTTTTTCCTCTTAACTTTTGGGTCATGCATTCTACGGTACCGAACACAATACATCACTTCCCGCTTAAGTGCCTTGAAACACCAAGTAATGCCTCATGTTAAATATCAGCCCTTGGGGATTATAGAAAAATCCCTATGCTAGCAGATGATGCCCCATAAAGAATTATAAGGGCATCAAAAGGAGGGAATGATAAGGGAAGTGCCGGGACCCTAAACTCCTTTGGGCAGAAACCCACAGCTTTAGGAAAATAAACTTCCCTTGTCCCTAGTCCCTTTCTCCCCTTCTTCCCCCTTCCCCCTTTTCTCCATGGAATCCACATCAGGAAGATAAGCACTTCCTCTGCCCCTTTGAATTGAAATTTACAACTCTAAACAGATAATGACTCTTTTCCTCCCTAATGGCATTCTGCTTTTAGGAAGATAAGCTAACCTTGCTTCTCTGTTTTTGTAACCCTGCCTGTCTGCTTTCTCAGGAATTTGCCTGCTAAGTGTACCTATATAAACTTATGAAAATCAGAAAATGGGGCCTAGATTTTTTGGAGACTTGAATCTCCTCTGGACCTGCATGTAATAAAACTTTGTTCATCAATCTCCCCAAGAGTGCCACTTGGGTTTCTTTCTGTTAGCCACAACAGTATCAATTTCAATTTCCTGGCTTTGATATTGTTCTATAATCAAGTCAGATGGTACTATTAGTGGAAACCATGTAAAGGGTATATGGGACATCTCTGTATACTATCTTTGCAAACCCCTCTGAATCTATAATTATTTCAAAATAAAAATAAAAAACAATAAATTGTATTGCAATATACTGCAATGAAATGATATCAAAATAAAAATACTATTTACAAGAGCATCAAAAATAGAAAGTAAATACATCAATGAATCTGAAAGATGAACAAGATCAGTACACCAATCACTTATTTAAAAAACCTTTATAAAAGAAAGGAAAAGTAAATAAATAGAGAGGTAGATTGTGTAAATGGACCCCAACCACAGTATTGGTAAGTCTCAGTTCTACCCAAATTGATTTATAGATTCAATACAATCCCAAGTAAAATTCCAGCAGGTTTTTCTGCAACTAAGGAGCAGATTTAAAAATTCATATAAATGAAAATAACTTAGAACAGCCAAAAAACTTTGAAATAAAAGAAATATATTTAGGAGACATAAACTACCTGATATCAAGACATAATTTAAAGCTCCACTACTCAAGAATGTGTGATTTTGGCAAGTAAATAGCCAAGTCAATCCATGAAACACAATACATAGACCAAAAATATCCTCATACCTATCATTAATAGATTTTTCTGCAGATATGCTATGACAATTCAGTAGAGAAAATATGGGCATTCAAATAAATAGTGTTCAAACAATCACACATTGTTAACAGACTGGAATGTGAAATGTAAATTCTAAAAGTTCCATAAGAAAACATGAAAATCTTCACATTTTTTACTTTGGCAATAGTTTCTTAGCTATGGCAGTAAAACCACAATTTCTAAATAAATAAAATAGGACTTCATCAAAATGAAGAATTCCTGTTATTCAAAAGATACCATGAAGAAAATTAGAAAATAAGTCACAGACTCAGAGATAAGTTTTGAAAATCATATACCTGTTAAATGACATATTCAAAATATGGTGAGAGCTCACAGAACTCAGAAATAAAAAAAATTATAGGTAAAATATTTAAACATTTTAATAAAAAGACAATGCATTGATGTAAAATAAGCACCTTAAAAAGATGCACAAAACAATCTTTAATGCAAATTAAAATCACAACACATCAACTCCAACAGCTAAAAGTTAAGAAGACTGAACATACCAAATGTTGGCCAGGTTGTGAAGGAACTAGAATCCTCACACAATGCTGGTTGGAATGTAAAATGGTACATGTGCTTTGAGAAAAAATTGCAGTTTCTTACAAAACTAAATAAATACCCGTTATAAGGCCCAATCATACACAGAGAGACAGTTACCTATTGGTCTGATAAGCAGCCAGCACAGATTTTCTGTTGCTCCATGGAAATTCAAGCAGGGCCCCAAAAAGGAGCCCAAACTGGAAACTAAAACCCAAAATTTTACTTGATTGGAGATATCAACCATACTTAAAAGATTTTGTTCAAGAGGACAAGAAGAAAGGGCCAGACTGTTTGTGAGAATAATATGGGGCCTACCCTTTTTTCCTAGAAAAAAATAGAGTGGTAATTGACTAATGCCACTAAAGACTCAGATCCCCTCCTCTATTTACATTTAAAAGGAGGAAGACAGGCCTGACCAGACCTGACTGATAGCCAAGGCAGATACCCACAGGCAAACAATTCATAAGGTCAGAGTTTTACTTAAAATGATGGAAATGATGTAATGGAAGAGCATTTATTTGACTTTTCAGGTAGAAGAGACCCAGGGTGCATCCACAGCCCTGGGGAGGCCCCTTTGACTCAGAGTCATGGAAGATTATTTTTACTGGGAAACCCCTCTCTGCAAGTTACCAGGCAGCCTTGCTCAACCAAGGCTCCTACTAACAGTAAGGCTACAGACCTGGAGAGCTTTCGGCAGGGCATGAGAGGGTCTCTTATGAGTCATAGATCAGGCCTAGGCAGCCACCCTACAGGGGGCCACACAGCCCCTTCTTTGAAGGTCCCTCATTTCCTCCTCCTGCATATTAAATGTCCACTCTCCTGCCCCCCTAGGGAATTGTGATTATTGATGCAATTCTTATAAAAGTGACACCTAGTGATAGCCTTTTGTGCTCTTATTTTCCCCCATAGGTATTGATGATACCTTAACACCTTGCCTTGACTACACATAAACCATGAAAATTGCATATAAAAAATCATAGCAGGCCACCATCTGCCTTTCCCCCTGACCTGGGGATTCGTGGTATCTGTACCTTTCGGCTAAGGGAGTTGTCAGCACAGGGCAGCAGCCATTGGCTGGTCATCCCAGGAATGCCCTTCACAATCCTCTTTCCCCAGGCCTCCCCAGCATTTTCTCTGTGAGGGTCAGATCCCAAGCAGAGCTATATGGAAGGGCAATCATGGTCTTTATCCCATCCCCATATATGTCACCACCAAAATAACAATTGAATTACAGCCCTGAAAGTATCTAGCATTTAGTAGGTTTCTATAAGCATGTCCAGAGTTAAGGACCCTGTAGGCTTCCATATATGGCCAATAGATTTTCTGTAGATATGCTAAGACAATTCAGTGCAGAAAGCATGATCTTTTCAACAATCAGTGTTCAATCACACATGATCCAGTCACCATCATGCTGGTGAGAACAGACCCTTCCCCAAGACCAATTGATACACACTAGAGAAAGAGAAATTGTTGCCTGTGAGTCTCCATTACCACAAGGAAATTCAAACAGGAACCTGCAAGGAAGTCCAAACTGGAAACTGAAATAGAAAATTTTACTTGATAATACTTAAAGGTTTTTTTTCACAAGAAAGGAACACCAAATGACATTAACAACAAAAACTGGTGAAATTGACTTGATTAAAATTAAAGACATCTGTTCAGAGAAAGACACTGTTAGGAAGAAAAGAAAAGCCACAGATTTACAAAATATATATGTAAATCTCATATATAATTAAAGTTTGAATCCAGGATATAAGAACACTTAAAACTCAGCCATAAGAATACAAAAATTCCAATTAAAAAATGACTAAATGATCTTTTCTTTTTTTTTTTTTAAAGATTTTATTTATTTATTCATTTATCCTCTCTTTGCTGCTTGTGCTCGCTGGGTCAGCTAACCGCGCCGTGTGGGCGGGCTTGCCTTCACCAGGAGCCCTGGGAACCAAACCCGGGGCCTCCCATATGGTAAACGGGAGCCCTACTGATTGAGCCACAGCCGCTTCCCTGGCTAAATGATCTTAATACTACCTCTTTAAAAAGATATATGGGTGGGAACTAATATAAGAAGAAAAACTCAACATATTAGTCATGAGGGAAATGCAAATTAGAACATAATGCATTACCACTACACATTAGTTTAAAAAAAAAGAGAATACCAAATAGTGGTATGAATGCAGAACAACAGTAACTCATACTTATTACTCATGTGAATGCAAAACAAAACAATACAACCACTTTGGAAGATAATGCCAGTTTCTTATAAATATTTCTTATAAATATTACACTTAACAAATCATCCTTTAACCTAACTGTAAATATTTACTGAAATGAATAGAAATTATTTCCACAAAAAATCCTGTACTTAAATATTTAAGCAGCTTTATTCTTGGTCACAAAAATTGGAAAAAATAAAAATGTTCATCAACAAGTAGAAAAAAGACAGGGGTGAGGAGAAAGGGCATACTGGTTGGTAAGACTGTGACCCCTTTCATCTCAGAAAAAAAGAGAGAGAGGTAATTCACTAGTAACACTAAAGAAACCAAGCCCCTCCTCTATTTACATACAAGAAGAGGGAGACCGGCTTCTCCATAGCTGGCTGATTGCCAAGGCAGATGCCCTTAGGCAAAAAATTCATAATGCCAGCTTTTTACTTAAAAAGATGGAGATGATTCAATGGAGAGAGCATTTCTCTGAGCATTGCCATAGAAGAGTTCCCCAAGTGCCTCTCTTGCCTTCAGGAGGCCCCTTTGACACATTCATGGAATTTTTTGACTGGGAAACCCCTCTCCCCAAGTTAACAGGCAGGTTGGCTCAACCAAGGCTCCTACTACCAGCAAGGCTGGGGCCAGGTGAGCTATTAGCAGGATGAGAGAGGGTCTCACATCAGTCACAGATCAGGCCCAGGCAGCCATACTACAGAGGCCCACATAGCCCCTTTCCTGAAGCTTCCCTGCCTCCTCCTCTTGCATTAAAAGCCCAGTACCGGAGGGGGCAAGATGGCATTGGTGTAGGAGGGTGCACACTGCAAGCTCCCAGAGCAAGGCGGATTGGGGACGGGGTCCTGCCCGGGGGTCTGTGCTGTGCACGCGTGGAGTGAGAAGCTTGGGACATCTATCTGCGCAGATCAGCGGCGTGGACCGAACGGTGGAGATTCGTGAGTTTTGAGGCTGCCGGTGGAGGTTGGCACAGGCGGCTGAGCCCCGCGGTTACGGAAATAAAAAATAAAACGGCCATTTGGAGCCGCGGGCGGGGGCAAAAAAGTTTTATTTTCTGGGGAGCTGGCTGCCTGGCGCCCCTTGGATCTTGTGTGAGCAGAGCAAAAAGCTAGTCAGCACCCGGTGAACCGGAGGGGGATTTTGGTCGGGGAACGGAGCTGATCTCCCTAGCCACCCAGGGATAAGACCCGGGCCGCTGCGGAGCCAGGAGGAAGGGACACTTCCCAAAGAAGGGAGGGTTCGGTTGGAAGACAGGGAAGGGTATTTCATATTTTTAGACATCGATCTGGCTGCCTGCACCGCCCCATAGCTTTGGGGAGCAGATAAGCCGAACTGAAGCAGCACCAGGCTGAGAGCAGACGCGAATCTGCACTCAAACTGATTTACTGAGCAGCCCGGTGACGCTGGAGCTCGGCGCCAGAAGGGGCGGAATCCGCCGTCTTTAGCAATCTTCACTGACTAACATCAGAGTTTCAGCTAACCTGGGGAGTCCGGAAAGTGGGACGTGCTTGATTAATTTCCACAGGCCCAGCTAGGGTCCCTTCCGTAAGGGGGTAGGTCTAGAAGAAGAATTATTTTGGGTCCAGCATTTGGCTAAAAAAAAAAAAAAAAAAGTGAGGTCACCTCAACAATTGAAAAATAAATTCTTTTTAATTTAGTTTAATAGCTAAAAGCTGCTTCAGGACCTGCATATAGAACCCTGTGGGGAAATTCATTGATAAACACAAGTAGGCAGGAAGGATCCACTTGGACCCTAGGGGTATCATTGACCCCCCTTGTTTCCTTCTTCTTTTTTCTTTTTTTTTTTTTTTTTATTTGTATTAACTTTTTCCTTTCAGACCTTTCTCTACTATTTCTCTACCTCCTCATAATTCTAGCCTTCTAAATCACTATATATATATATTCCTCCATTTGTTTTCCCAGTCCATTATAGGAACTCCATATTTTTTCCTAGTACTCTACACTGCCTACACAAGTTAAATATTCATCTCATTGAATCTCATTTTGCCCCTCTTCTAACTTTTATCAACATTTCTATTATCCTTCTGCCTTCCTTACATCTTTTGATTCCTCTGGCCCTAACCTTTTGCCTTCAAGGGAACATAGAAAGAAGTAAGGAAATAAAATAAGAAGAAAAACTGCCAAAGAGAAAACTTAACTC
>JAKSZT010054090.1:538294-567074 GCA_026826555.1 Tolypeutes matacus | reverse complement strand
AAAAAAAAAAAAAAAAAAAAGAAAAAAAAAAAAAAAAAAAAAAAAGCCCAGTACCACACCCCTCCAAGAATTGTGACTATAGGAACAATTATCATCCAATAGTGACACCTTGCAGTTGCCTCGTTTGCTATTACTATCTGCACTATAGTTATCAATGCTTTAACACCTTTGTGGAATAAACAGAAACACTGACAATTATATACATAAAATCACAGATGATCCCCATCTGCCCTTTCCCATGATCTAGTGATCAGTGTTTTCTGCATCCTCAGGATGAGGGTGTCATCAGCCTGAGGTAGTGGCCATTGACCAGCCAAACTGTGGTCTTCCCCTGCCATCCTCCTTCCACAGGCATCCCCAGAACTTTCTCAGCCAGAGTTAGATCCCAAAGTAGCTGGTTAATACTAAATGGCTAAAAAAATTCTTAGTGAGCTAATTTTAAGACAATTAAATATGTAATTATTTGAGCATGGCTCTGCCCCAAAGATGTCAAAATAACTTCATTTCTTCATAGGTATATTTTCAAGAGACTTTTCTGTAAAAGGGACAGAAAGGCAAGCCAGCTTTGATAGTTTTTAAGCTACTATGTCTGAAATGAGTCATCAGTATTACCAACAATGTTAAGCCCCTCCTATCATTGCATTTGGCCCTGTCCCTTTGTTGGATGAGGGCTTCCAAATGTGGAAGGAATCTTTCCAGGGGAAGCATACTCCATGGGATGCATCCCCAAGGCCTGGTACACAGGATGGCACACCACTTGGAAGGCTTGTCATTTATTGGTAGGTAGATGTTTGTTTATTAAGAGACAATTGGAGATAAGGGCAAGATGGCATCGGTTAGGGAGGGCACTCACTAACTCTTAGATGATGGCAGATTGGGGACAGGGCATTGCTTGACTGGTCTGGGCTGGGGACGCGTGGAGTGAGAACATTGGGGACATCGATTTAGAGGGAGCTGAATGGCAAGGTGTATTACTCAGGAAAGAATCATGAGTTTATCCCCTGGCTTTGGTAGTCAACACAGATGGCTGAGCCCCACCCTCAGGGAAAAAGGCTGGGTGGGGCCGTAAACTCCCACCAGCAACCCATTGAGAGGGAGTGTTCTTGAAGAGTGCGAGAGTTCTGGCAGAGGGTCGAGAGGTGTTTCCTTTCTGTGAATTTGGCTGCCTGGAAGCCCTTGCAACTTTGGGAAACAAAATAGCTGGCTTGAGGTGGCACCATGTTGAGGGGAGAGGTGAATCTGTTGAGGAAGGTTGATTTACCTAGGTGCCCAGGGATACGCCCCAACTCCTGCTGGCAACCCGGTGAGGTGGAGGATTCTCCAAGAGTGGAAGGTTCTGACAGAGGGTGGAGAGGGTCTTCTTTCTGTGCTTTTGGTTGCCTGGATCCCCTCACAGCTTTGGGGAAAAAGTAAGCTGACTTGAAGGGACACCAGGCTGAGGGGAGAGGCAAATCTTCTGAGGAAGCCTGATTTACCTAAGAACCTGGTGATACTGAGGCTTGGCTCCAGAGGGGATAGAGTCAGCCAATTTTATCATTCTGCCCTGACAAGCATCAGAGTTTCAGCTCCCCATGTGTAGGCCAGGAAGTGAGAAGTGCTTGATTAGTTTCTATGAGCCTATTTAGGGTCCCCTTGGTGAAGGAGGTGGTGTAGAAGAGGCCTTCTTTTGGGTCCCTTATTTCTCCAAAAAAAAAAATGCAGTCACTTAAAAAAAAAAAAAAAAAAACAAAACAGATTTTTTAAAAACTTAGTTTAATAGCTAAAATGCACCTGAAAACCTGCAGATAGAAACTTGCAGGGTAATTGATTGTTGAACACAAGTAGGCTGAGAGGCTGAAAAAGAGCCCAAGAAGGAACTCTAATCTTCCTTAGCTTTGTCTGACTGCTTGCTTATGTGGTTGTTTGGTTTTTCTTTGTTTATTTGATGTGTCTTGTATTTCTTTCCTCTTTCCTCACCCCCCCCTTTTTTTCTTTATTTTCTTTTTTCTTTCTTTTTTTTTTTTTTTAATTAAGGGCTACTAGCTTGTCTCTTCTTTGTTGTGCTTCTTCTTCTGTGATTTCCCATTCTCTGACTCCCAGTGCTATCTCTTTTCCTTCCTTCATCTTTCTGCCTTCTGCTTTCTGTTGTGGTTCTTACATATCACCTTTTTTTCATGAACCGACAATTTCAAGGGTGTCAATTTCTATTCTATCTATTCTGTTTTACTTTTTAATTATAGATAACTTTTTCTTTTCAGCCCTTTCTTTACTCTGTCTCTCTATCCTCATCATTCTGGTCTTCTAAATCATTATAAATATTTTTCTTTATTTGGTTTCACAGTCAATTTTAGGCACTCCATTTTTTTTTTCCTATTATTCTATGCTACCTACAAGAGTTAAATATTCATTTTACTACATCTTATATGGCCATTCTTCTAACTTTTACCAATATTACTATTATCTTTCTTCCTTTCTCACATCTTATGATTGCTCTGGCCCTAATCTTTTGTTTTCAAGGCTACATAGAATGGAGTAAGGAAATAAAATAAGAAGAACAAAGTGTCAAAGAGATAACTTAATGCACACACAAAATCACCAGCTAAATAAAACTTGAAAGCAGAGAAAGAAGCTAATCAACTGAATAAATCCATCAAGATAAAATGATGACTAGAGGGCAACAAAAATTACAAACCACACTGAGAAACATGAAGACATGGACCAGTCCAATGAACAAACTAAAAACTAGGAAGACATGCAGAATATCGAACAACTAATCAAAGATTTCCAAACAAATATCACGGACCAACTTAATGAAGTGAAGGAAAAGATTAAGGATATTAAGAAGACACTGGGGAAACATGCTGAAGAAATTGTAAACATACATAAAAAGATAACAGATATGATGGTGATCAATGGCACAATCCAAGAAATCAAAAAGACGCTGAATTTACATAACAGCAGTTTTGAACAGACAGAAGAAACAATTAGTGATGTGGAAGACAATACATCTGAAATCAAACAGATAGTACAACAGATAGATAAAAAGATAGAAAAAATCCAGCAGGGACTCAGGGATTTAACCAACACAAAATGCACAAACATATACATTATAGGCATCCCAGAAGGAGAAGAGAAGGGAAAGGGAACAGAAGGAGTGTTGAAGAAAATAATAGCTGAAAACTTCCCATCCCTAATGACAGAGATGGATGTACATGTCCAGGAAGCACAGCACACCCCAAACAGTATAAATCCCAACAGACAAAGTCCAAGACATATACTTATCAAAATGTGCAATGCTCAAGATAAAGAGAAAAGACTCAAGGCAGCAAGAGAAAAGAGAACCATCACATACAAGGGGAGCACAATATGATTAAGTGCTGAATTCTTATCTGAAACCATGAAGCAAGAAGACAGTAGTATGACATAGTCAAAGTACTAAAAGAAAAAAGCTTCCAGCCACAAATTCTCTATCTAGCAAAACTGGCATTCAAAAATGATGCAGAGTTCAAAATATTCACAGATAAACAGAAATTAAGAGAGTATGCCAATAAGAAACATGCACTTCAAGAAATACTAAAGGAAGTTCTAAAGTTTGAAAGTAAAAAACAGTAGAAAGAAAGTTGGAGAAGAGTGTAAGAACAACTAAAAAGACAAAAAGAGAAATGAAAACAACATATGACATACATAAACCCAAAGAAAATATGGCTGATGTAATAACTTCCTTGAGGGTAATAACACTGAATGTTAATGGATTAAACTCACCAGTCAAGAGATACAGATTGGAAGAATGGATACGGAAATATGATCCATTTATGTTGTCTACAAGAAACCCTCCTTAGACCCAGGGATTCAAGGACGCTCAAAGTGAATGGCTGGAAAACAATTTTACAAGCAAACAATGAGCAAAAAAGGGCAGGCGTAGCTGTCCTAATATTGGACAAAATAGACTGTAAAAGCAAAACTATTGTAAAAGACAAAGATGAACACTATCTATATATTTGAAAAAGGGGTAATCACTCAAGAAGAGAGAACAATCATAAACACTTATGCACCTAATCAGGGTGCCTCAAAATACATGAGGCAGAGCTGGGAGGCAATATGGCATCACTTTAGAAGGGCGCTAACTGACTTGCTCTCTGAGGATGGCTGATTGGGGACACGGTCCTGCCCAGGAGTCTGTGCTGGAAGTGCACGGAGTGAGAATCTTGGGGACATCACTCTGGAGTAAGCTGGATGGCACGGATTGATTGGGAGAGATTCTTGAGTTTCTCCCCTGCCTGTGGTTGTTAACAAGGATGGCTGAGCACCACACTCAGGGAAAAAGGCAAGTCTGAGCCGTGACTCCTGACAGCAAACCAGTGAGATGGAAAATTCTCCAAGAGTGGGAGGATTCTGGTGGAGGTTCAAGAGGGGTTACCTTGCTATGGATTTGGCTGCTTGGAACCCCTTGCAGCTTTGGTGAACAAAATAGCTGGTTTGAAGTGGCACCAGGCAAAAGGGAGTGGTGAATCTGCTGAGGAAGTTTGATTTACCAAGCTGCCCAGGGATACACCTTACCCCCCGCTGGCAACCTGGTGAGAGGGAGCATTCTCCGAGAGTGGGAGGATTCTGACAGAAGATGGAAAGGGGTTTCCTTTCTGTGGATTTGGCTGCTTGGACTCCCTCATAGCTTTGGGGAGCAGATAAGCTAGCTTGAAGCAGCGTCAGGCTGAGGGGAGAGGTGAATCTACTGAGGAAGCCTGATTTACCCAACAGCCCAGGTGATACTGAGGCTTGGCTCCAGAGGGGCCAGAGTCAGCCAATTTTATCATTCTGCACTAACAAGCATCAGACCTTCAGCTCCCCTAGGGAAGCCAGGAAGTGGGAAGTGCTTAATTAGTTTCCACGAGCCTAGTTAGGGTCCCCTCAGTGAAGGAGGTGGTCTAGAAGAGGACTTCCTTTGGGTCCCTTATTTCACCAAAAAAAAAAAAAAAAAAATACAGTCACTTTAAAAAATAAAAAAAGAATTTTTCTTTTTAAATTTAGTTTAATAGCTAAAGTCTGTCTCAAAACCTGCAGATAGAACCTTGCAGGGTAATGGATTGATGAACACAAGAAGACTGAGAGGTTCCACAAGGGCCCAAGACAGAACACTTTTCTTCCTTAGCTTTGTTTGACTGCTTGCTTGTGTGGTTGGTTGTTTTTTCTTTGTTTATTTGTTGTCTCTTGTTTTTCTTTCCTCTTTCCTCCCTCCTTTTTTCTTTCTTTCTTTCTTTTATTATTTTTGTATTTTTTATTTTAAATTTGGTGCTATCTTCTCTCTTCTTTGCTGTGCTTCTTCCTCACTGATTTCCTATTCTCTGACTATATTGATTTTGTCTTCCAATGCTGTCTCTTTTCCTTCCTTCATCTTTCTGCCTTCTGCTTTCTGTTGTGGTTGTTACATACCACGTTTTTTCATTAGCCCACACCTTCAAGGGTGTCAATTTCTATTGTATTTATTCTGTTTTCTTCATTTTTATTAATGCTAATTTTTCCTTTCAGCCCTTTTTTTACTCTTTCTCTTTATCCTCATCATTCTAGCCTTCTAAATCATTATATATATTTTCCTCTATTTGGTTTCTCCATCCATTGTAGATATTCACTTTCTTTCCCATTACTCTATGCAGCCTACATGAGTTAAATATTCATTTTACTAAGTCTTATATGGCCCCTATTCTAATTTTTATCAATAATACTATTATCCTTCTTCCTTTCTCACATCTTTCATTCCTCTGGCCTTAATCTTTTGCATTCAAGGGAACATAGAAAGAAGCAAGGAAAAAAATAAGAAGAAGAAGTGTCAAAGAGAAAACTTAACACTCACACAGATCCACCAGCTAAATAAAACCATAGAGCTGAGAGAGAAGCTAATCAACTGAATAAACCCATCAAGATAAATTGATGACTAGAGGGCAACAAAAAATTACAAACCACACTGAGAAACATGAAGACATGGACCAGTCCAATGAACAAACTAAAAAACAAGAAGAGATGCAGAACATCAAAAAACTAATCAAAGCTTTCCAAACAAATATCATGGACCAACTTAATGAAGTGAAGGAAAAGATTAAGGATATTAAGAAGACACTGGGGAAACATGCTGAAGAAATTGTAAACATACATAAAAAGAAAACTGATATGATGGGGATCAATGGCAAAATGCAAGAAATCAAAAAAGGCACTGGATTCACATAACAGCAGATTTGAACAGGCAGAAGAAAGAATTAGTGATGTGGAAGACAATACATCTTAAATGAAACAGATAGTAGAACAGACAGATAAAAAGATAGAAAAAAATCCAGCAGGGACTCAGGGATTTAACCAATAACACAAAGCTCACAAACATATGCATTATAGGTATCCCAGAAGGAGAAGAGAAGGGAAAGGGAACAGAAGGAGTGTTGAAGGAAATAATGGCTGAAAACTTCCCAACCCTATTGAGAGATATGAATGTACAAGTCCAGGAAGCACGGCACACCCCAAACAGTATAAATCTGAACAGGCCAACTCCAAGACATATACTTGTCAAACTGTTCAATGCTCAAGACAAAGAGAAAACACTCAAGGCAGCAAGAGAAAATAGAACCTGACATACAACGGAAGTACAATAAGATTAGTGCTCATTTCTCATTTGAAATCATGGAGGCAAGAAACAGTAGTATGACATAGTCAAAGTACTAAAAGAAAAAAACTTCCAGCCATGAATTCTCTATCCAGCAAAACAGGCATTCAAAAATGATGGAGAGTTGAAAATAAACAGATAAAAAGAAATTAAGAGAGCATGCCAAGAAAAAGCCTGCATTTCAAGAAATACTAAAGGAATTTCTAAAGTTGAAAGGAAAAAACAAGGGAGAGAGAGTTGGAGGAGAGTGTAAAAACAACTAAAAAGACAAAAACAGAAACAAAAACAATATATGACATACATTAACCCAAAGAAAATATGCTGAAGTAAGAAATTCATTGCAAGTAATAACACTGAATGTTAATGGATTAAATTCACCACTCAAGAGACACCGATCGGCAGAATGGAAAGGAAATATGATATATCTAAATGCTGTCTACAAGAAACCCGTCTGTGACCCAGCAGTTCAAGGAGGCTGAAAGTGAATGCCTGGAAATCAATTTTACAAGCAAACATTAGCCAAAAATGGCAGGTGTTGCTATCCTAATATCAGGAAGGAAATAGAAAGAAGGAAATAACAAAGATAAGAGCAGAACTAAATGAAATAGAGAATAAGAAAGCACTAGAAATGTTTTTTAAAAAAACAACAAAAGCTGGTTCTTTGAGAATATCAATAAAATTGACAAACCCTTAGCAAGACTAACAAAGATAAAGAGAGAACAGATGCAAATGCACAAGATAAGGAATGAGCAAGGGGATATCACTACTGACCCCACAGAAATAAAGAGTATCATAAGAGGATACTTTGAAAAAATATATGCCAAAAAGAATAATAATTTAGAGGAAAAGGACAAATTTCTAGAAACTCACGAACAGCCTACACTGACGAAAGAAAAAATTGATGAACTCAATAGACCAATTACAAGTAAAGAGATAGATTCAGTCATCAAAAACCTCCCAACTAAGAAGAGCCCAGGACCAGATGGCTTCACAGCTGAATTCTACCAAACATTCCAGGAAGAGCTAACATTAATCCTGCTTAAGCTCTTCCAAAAAATAGAAGTAGAAGGAATATTGTCTAACTCATTCTATCATGCCAACATTACCCTAATACCAAAACCAAACAAAGATACCACTAGAAAAGAAAATTACACACTAATTTCTCTAATGAACCTCGATGCTAAAATCCTCAACAAAATACTTGCTAATCACATTCAACAACATATCAAAAGGATTATACACCATGACCAAGTGGGTTTCATCCCGGGTATGCAAGGATGGTTCAATATAAGAAAATCAATCAATGTAATACCCCACATAAACAGGTGAAAGAAAAAAATCACATGATGATTTCTATAGATGCAGAAAAAGCATTTGACAAAATACAGCACTCTTTCCTGATAAAAATACTGCAAAAGATAGGAATAGAAGGAAACTTTCTGAATATGATAAAAGGTATATAAGAAAAATCCAAAGCTAACATCATCTTCAATGGTGAAATCCGAAAAGCCTTCCCTCTGAGTTAGAGAACAAGACAAGATGCCCACTATCACCACTCCTATTTAACATTGTCTTGGAAGTACTTGCTTGAGCACTGAGGCAAGAAAAAGAAATAAAAGGTATCCAAATTGGAAAAGAAGAATTTAAAATGTCATTATTTGTAGACAACATGATCCTATACATAGAAAGCCCTGAGAAATCTACAAGAAAGCTTCTAGAACTTATACAGGAGTTCAGTAATGTCGCAGGCTATAAGATCAATGCTTAAAAACCAGTAGCATTCCTGTACACCAATCTGAGGAGCAATCTGAGGAGGAAATCAAGATAAAAAAACCATTTACAATAGTAACTAAAAGAATCAAATACCTAGGAATATATTTAACTAAAGATGTAAAAGACTTATATACAGAAAACTACACAACACTGTTAAAGGAAATCAAAGAAGACTTAAATAAATGGAAGAATATTCCCTGTTCATGGATAGGAAGACTAAACATCATCAAGATGTCTATCCTACCCAAACTAATCTAAAGATTTAATGCAATCCCAATGAAAATTAACACTGTATTTTTTAAGGAACTGGGAAAACTAACCACAAAATTTATTTGGAAAGTTAAGAAGCCCCTAATGGCCAAAGACATATTGAAAAAGAAAAATGAAGTTGGAAGTATCACATTACCTGAATTTAAAACATATTACAAAGCTACAGTGATCAAAATTGCATGGTATTGGCCCAAGGATGGATGTACTGACCAAGGGAGCCAAATTCAGAGTTCTGATATAGATCCTCACATATACAGTCATCTGATATTTGACAAGGCCACCACGCCCACTCAGTTGGGAGGGAATGACCTCTTTAACAAGTGGTGTTGGAGAAATGGATATCCATATCCAAACGAATGAGAGAGGAATACTATTTCACACCTTATACAAAAATCAACTCAAGATGGATCAAAGATCTAAATATAAGAGCCAAAACCATAAAGACCTAGGAAGATAATGTAGGGAAGCAATAGGAAATGCTTGACCTTGGATAGGTAAGGTTTCATGAACTTCACACCCAAAGCACAAGCAGCAAAGGAAAAAATAGATAAATGGGATTTCCTCAAAATTAAAAACTTCTGCACCTCAAAGGACATTATTAAGAAAACATAAAGGCAGCCTACAAGTGGGAGAAAATATTTGGGAACCATATATCTGATAGGAGCCTAAATCCTGCATATATAAAGAAATCCTACACCTCAAAAATAAAAAGACAAACAACCCATTTAAAAAATGGGTAAGCGACCTGAACAGACACTTCTCCACAGAAGAAATACAAATGGCCAAAATGCCCAAGAAAAAATGCTCGACATTGCTGTGCTATCAGAGAAATGCATATCAAAACTACAATGAGATACCATCCTACACCCATCAGAATGGCAACTACTAAAAAAAACAGTAGACTATAAGTGTTGGATAGGATGTGGAGGAATAGGAACCCTCATCCACTTCTGGTGGGATTGTGGAATGGTCCAGCCACTGTTTAGGACTGTTTGGCCGTTCCTCAGAAAACTAACAATAGTTCTTCTGTATGATTCAGTGATTACACTGCTGGGTATATACCCAGAAGAACTGAAAGCAAAGACATGAACAGATACATACACACCAATGTTCATAGCAACATTGTTCACTATTGCCAAAAGTTGGAATCAGCCCTGGTGCCCATCAACAGATGAATGGATAAACAAAATGTGATACATACATACAATGGAATATTACTTAGCTGTAAGAAGGAATAAATTGCTAACACACAGAATAACATGGATGAGTCTTGAAGACCTTATGTTGAGTGAAGCAAGCCAGGCATTGAAGGATGAACAGTATATGACTTTTTTTATATGAATTGAGGAAAGTGAGCAGTCTCTGAGAAGAGAAGGTTGTGAGCCATCACCGATACAGACATAATGTATGCTAAAGTGATAGAGTATAGTTGTGTTTTGAAGGATAGGACAGGTGGGTGATATTATTGGGGTTTGTGGTGTAGGGTTGACAGGTGGGTAGATTAGGAAGGGCAAGTTAGAATACCCAGGATACTGGAGGTAGAGAAGGTAGAGTGACCAGGTGAACGTGGAATTTGTGGGTATGAGGTTCAAATTGCACAGGTGGGAATGCTCTTTTGGCAATATAAGAAGGGAGTGTCACTGGTTTAGGGAGTTGGTTTGAAGGCATTCAGGATGGGGTGCATCTGGAGCATACTTCTGGGGTGTGTGTGAGTGTTCATCCTGTCATAATGTGTTGTGTTGGTGGGTGGAGACCCACACGGTGTGTGGGAAGAAGATGGACCCCCATCTTTGGGAGGACTGATACACCCAGAAACAGACAGGTGGACTTCTCTTATGAGCAAGGGTGTATCCTAATAGGAGAGGACAATCAGCCTGTCAAGACATCTTGTTGCATGTAACTATGAATATTGTCATCCAATGAGTCAAGACAGGGGGTTGTCATGTGCCCCAGGGGGATGGGAAGAGAGGAACAGAATAGATCAAACAGGGGTTATTTAGTGGTAAGGGGAAATGTTTTTCATTACCTTTCAGTGATGGACACTAGACATGGTAAATATCATGAAAAATTATTAAATTGTACCATATAAAATGTAAACTATACTGTAAACCATTGACAATGTTTAGTAGCTATGTTTCACTATCTGTATAACAGTTATAACAATGCTAACATCCACATACAAAAAGGTTTTAATACAGGGTGAGGAAAGGGGGAGGAGTTTGGGTATATGAAAGTCTCTAGTATTCTGTGTGTGACTTTGCTGTGACCTAAAACTTCTTTGAAAATTAAATGAAAATTTGGGAGACAATGGGGAGTGAGAAAGGGAAAGTGCCATGGTACAACTAGACACACGATAATGCAGTGATAAAAGGAAACCTCAAAAATATTTTTTTTTAGTTTTTTGTTGTTTTTTTTTCCCCATTTTTGAATATCCAAATCCTTTAATTTAATTTAATTTTTAGTGTTTTTTTTTTTAAGTTTCCAGGTATTTTATCTCTTACAATTAAACTTATCATTATTATTTCATTTTCCTAATTGTATTTGGCTATTATATGGGCTTCATCTTTAAGGAAGGTTTGGATCACAGAAGGATTACAATGGGTGAGGGAGAGGATTGTTGGTGAGGGGTGTCAGGGATGGGGGTTTCATGGGAGGAAGTTCACCTGAATATACATAAAAGATATATAATATTGTTCAAATGATCATGGGTGGGGCATGGTCACTGTGACTGGAGAATCACTCAATAAATGAGAGAATACTGAATTCCCAGCCTGGAGAGCTCTGCCACATTCTCCAAAGGAGCAGCAACAGTCCCCCAAGTGCATGGGCAGTGTCTGGCTAAGGAGGATGGTCCAATGATGGTTCTTGTTATTGATGACTAGCCTTATGAATCTTTGCTCATGTAATTAAAACTTAGCCTACTGTTATGGGGTGCCTAAGAGTTGCCACCTGAGAGCCTCCTTATTGCTCAAATGTGGCCTATCTCTAAGCCAAACTCAGCTTATGAATGCATTACCTTCCCCCTAGCATGGGACATGACTCCCGGGGATGAGCTTCCCTGGAAATGAGGGATTACTACCAAGTGCCAACTGGCAATTTGACAGGAAAAAGACCTTGAATAAAAAGGGGAAAGGTAAAGACAAATGAGTTCATATGGCTAAGGGACTTCAAAGAGTCAGGAAGTCATCCCAGAGGTTATACTTACACACACCTCAGTTGGATCTCATGGAACACCAAAGTTTGTATCACCCAAATCAGAGGGGCTCCCAAGGGCTCTGAAGACACCCAGGTCCTGTATAAGAGGGGATAGATCCAGAGATTGATGCCTAATCAGTGAAATCTGTGCTCCTGAGAGTGACAGAGTTGGACTCAAATAAGTCCTCCCTACACATGATCCATCAGTCCATTCTATTCAATCCTACATGTGGTGCAGATTTTGTAGGTGTACTTCAAGAGATTGGAGCCTTTGGCCTGCCCGTACCGGGAATATCAGTGGAACTGCAACTCCTATTCTACAGGTCAATGGACTCACCTAAGACACCTGGCAGGGAGATGATGATCGACTATGGCATCCCAGGGAATGGAGAGAGTCTGCAGCTTCAGTCAGGATAATCCCATCCATCTTATCCATGGGATATAAGCCCCCTCTCACTTGGAGGTGGAGTGGACATCACCATCCCAGACTTCTCAGGATTGGGGGAAGAGCTATAGACTAGAGTTGACTCATTGGTATTCTGTTGTAGACAAATTGTGATTCAAGTAATGGAAGAAATTAAAACAGTAAGGTGGAGCCAGTGGTCACTGGATGGTTTTGGGGTAGGGAAGGGAAAAGCAGTTTTAATACAGGGGCTTTTTTAGGACTTGGGAATTATCCTGAGTGACATTACAATGACAGATATAGGCCATTTTACATCAGCATATAACATTGTGTTCTACAGTGTGAACTATGGTCAATGCTTAATGGCAAAGCCCCAGGATGTGTATATCCATTGCAGGTGATGTGCCACATTAATGAAAGATGTTTATGTGGGAGATTGTGGGAGGTGTGGGAGGAGGGGAACATGGGAATCCCTGTAATTTTTGTGTAACATTTATGTAATCTAAGCATCTTTTAAAATATTAAAAAAAGAGAGAGACAATTGTAGGCAAAGTAATGTCATTTATAATGGCTTCCCAATTATTGTTAATGCCAATTGACTTCTCTAAAGTAAACTTTCTTGGGGACTCCTAAATCAGGGCAAAGTCCCACCTAGGCTCTTGTGACACTTTTAGTCCTGGTGTCCAGACCACAGCCCTACTTCCTACCTCAGACAGTTGCCTAAATAAGACTTGCTATAGGCCCTGGGGCCAGGGAGGGGGAAACTAACTGTGGATATATTTACTTATAGAAACATTCACACCAACATTGACATGTACATTTTTATATGTCTAAACATATTAACTTAAAGGCCCACAACAGACTTCTCTATCACTCTGTTGTCAGTTGCACTGATGCAATTTTTAAATGCTTTTATTTTTATGGAAACATGATAATTTATAACTCCTTTCACAGTCCTCCTGTCCCTTTTATTCCCTACCCCACCAATCCCTTCCTAATTTCAGGAGAAATGCTAATTTTTGTCAGCAGAAACTTGCTCATACTGTGTCTTTTCCCAACATGCCTCCCCTCAGTCTCCTTCTCTGAGTCCCTTGTGAAAGGCTGACAGTTTCTTTGTCCTCTATGAGGTCCTGGTTCCTCCCAGACTCCCCAGACACTCAGTCTCCCCTTTTGCAGTTCTGATATTTGGGCAGAAGAGGCAGTTTAATGCAATGTGGTGGCCACAGTGTCTATGTTGGGCCTAGGCATCCCTGTTGGTCCTGATGATGATAAGGATGGAGGTAGAAACCCAAACTACTTTCAGATGCTTTTACCTCTTGGTAGGTATTTTATTTAGGGGCTTTCTGTGAACAGGAAATCCAGTTAGGAGAATTTGATATAAAATTGAAATAACAAACTTGTGTATCATATTCATGGAAATAATAAAACAATAGAAGAATTTCTGTTACTGGAACAGCCAGGTAAGTGGCATTGATTTTTTTGTTTGTTTGTTTGTTTTTGAGATTCCAGGGTAAGGTATTGAACATGGGACCTCATATGTGGAAAGTGTATGCTTCCCACATACCAGGAGAAGTGTGGAGAAGATGTGGAGAAAGGCAGAGGGATACTCATTTACTGCTGGTGGGAATGTAAAATAGTAAAGGGCTCTGGCCACCAATGTGGAAGCAGTTCATTGGTTCTTCAGGAAGCTAGGTATGGAGTTCCACCAATGCTCACAGAAGCAAGATTTACAAACACCAACTGATGTGAAGTGGGATTGTTCCTAAAGAGGGAGTGGGAACCAGGTTCGGTCTAGGGGACCTGGTCTGACCTGTGGCCTGCCATCAGCCATTCCTGCTCTTGTCCTGACCCAGCCCTAGGCCCCTCCCCTCCAACCTCAGATCACCATGTTTGCTTTCTGATGTACGTACTATTATTGAGAGTGATCCTGTCCTGTTTCAGATCCAAGGACTGCTGTATCTTCTGGTTCCCAATAGATGTGTATCCCTCAGATAAAATAAATGTTTTCAGTACCCAGTGTCCACGTTAGGAAGCCACAGACTTTTCATTTTCTCATTAAGAGAACAAAAGATAAATTGTTTTCTTCATTTCACATTTTATTTGAAGATATTCAAAAGGAATAGAAAGCCATATCACATAGCTATCATGACTACCTGAGTGTTAATTTTGTTTAATTCATCTTCCTGCTTCCTCACCAGTCTGAGATGCTAGGCAAATCTACAGAAAAAAAGAGCCTCCTTAATTGCTCATTTCCACACCTCTTGTGCAGTCTGTTAAAAGAGAAGAAACACACATATGTCTAAATCTGTATCATTATTTTTAAGCTTTTTCCATTTGTCATGATGCCACATAATTTGGTGGCTCCCTAATGCATATACAAAAGATAAAAAATAATAACAATTAAAAGCAATTTCATAATCAGAGCATTGGTGGCCAGTGTCTCCTTTTATGGCCAGTGCTGCCCAATACACTAAGCAACAAATGGAAAATGGTGGGTAGGAAAAGAGGACTCATCACCAGTGGCCCTCTACATGAGGTACTGGATTTAACTCAATTGCAAGAGACAAGAAAACTTATTTTCCAAAATAGCTGTGAGAGCCAAGAAAGAAAACAGAAACTCTCCAAGCAGAGAGCCGGGTTTTCCAAGTTATCCAATCTGAAACATTCCAAAGCAGTCCAGAAATACTTCCTTGAAGAAATACAGCTCAGCAAAGGAGTTCCTAGCCCCAGGTGAATAGGAGAAGGCAATGCAGCATTTGACCAATGCCACTGCCCTGTGTGACCAGCCATAGTTGTGACAGTAAGTTTTACCACAAACTCTTCCACCACCGGTGTTCCAGGTGCTGCTAACTAAGCTCCTGACAATCCTTCAAGCTCAGAGCTTGGAGGAAGATGATGTGGAATGAAAAACAAAGGTGGGGATCCTGAAATCTCAAGTGAAATGTTTTAAAAAATAGTCAGAAGATGAAAGCTCTAGGAGAATAAGATCAAATGTGCTTATTACAGACCAAGAACCACACTGAAACCTACCCAGGTTATTTTTTTCTTGATTTGTGTAAATCCACTTATCTCTTTTATTTATTTTTCCCAGTGAAAAGTGCATTTTGATGAGAGCTTTGTATATTATGAATACACAATTTTCTAGTTATGGGAATTTGAAATATCATGGGTTTTGTGTTTTCCTAAAATGTGCAATTAAAATGCACATACATGTAAAAATACTTAGAGTAAAAATAACAAGAGCTCCATTTTGAAAGAGAGGGAAATATATATATATATATACATTTATAAATATATTTGAGAAAGCTGAAGAAAGTATATTTTTAAAGCAAGTACAGTTTGATATATATGAGAAATTGCATGAAGACTTGATTGTTTATCCAAACTGAGCATTTAAATGTTTGAGAGATTAGAATATCCTGTTGAAGCAATGAAGTATGAAGACCAGCTTCAACCGGTTGACAAGACTTGTGCAGAAGAAGCCCCTTTCTGTCCTCATTTCAACTTGCTTAATTAACATAGCAAAATTCCCACACAGGGGTGGAGTTATCCGCCCCTTTTTTGATCATGCAATGTATGTGCAAGCATGATTTCCTGAACATACTAATCGTACAATCTATATTCTTTTCCTTGGTGTTTACACTGTTGAGGATTGTCAGCCAATATTTGCAAGTGATTTGCAAAGTATTTTTTTAATATTTGTGTGTTTTAATGTTTATCAGTTTTAATGTTTAGCTATGTGTGCTCATCCATATGCATAAAAGCTAATGCATCATCAAAGCAAATGCTAAGTAGTAACTTAGGTATTTAAGCAAGAGTAAAACCGCAGCATGGGGGGTCGGGTCTGGGTCGCTTTGGACCCACCTTGGCTCCTGTCTGCAGACATAATAAATGTAAGTTCTACCTAAAAAAAAAAAAAAAAAAAAAAAATTTATAATGGAAAATGTGCCTTTCTGTTCACTGACTGTGTTGCAGTGGCCCCCATGCCTTTCTTTCTAAGCCTGGTATTCACAAGACTGACATATCTGTGATATCAGGGGCAAGAGGTGTCCTAAAACAAGAAAAGAGAGGGAGATTTTTTTGGAGCATCTGTGTCTGTGATCTGTAAATTATTTTTAAAATATCAAGTTCATGTCAAAATAAAATCTGTTTTATTGTTGGCCTCTTAAAAGATATTAACATTTTTTGGTTTTTCATTTTACCATACTCTTTGCCAATGAAAATTGTTCAAAAGTGCTTTCATTTTTGCTTCTATATTCTTTTCCTTGGTGTTTACACTGTTGAGGATTGTCAGCCAATATTTGCAAGTGATTTGCAAAGTATTTTTTTAATATTTGTGTGTTTTAATGTTTATCAGTTTTGATTTTGTTACATTTTTTGGAAGAAATATACTTTTATTATTGTTGTTGTAAGATATAATATAAAATGTATATACTTTAAACTGAAGTCAGCTTTTTTAAAGAATAAGTTATTCATTTGGCTTATTGTTGAGAGGTTCAGGTTAGTGACCATGAAACTAGGTTACCTGCATATGAAAACCAAAAAGGTAAATGTATAAATTTGTTGTAGGTTTCCTTTTTCTGACTTATGTCAGTTTACTGAGAAATGTTATTTTAGGCTACAGTAAGATATTTGAATATTTTTAAGTACTTATGAAATTTAGTACTATAGAAATTATTTTTTAAATATGTTTTCTTCAGATGTGGCTATAAAATGAAGGAAATTTGTTTTCATTTCAGTGTTTCACTGTATTTTTAACTTTGGGCTGACAGAAATGGATATTTGAGGGAATTGGTGGCAGAAATCACTGACATAAAACCTTCCACAAGTTATTCTTGGCAAGTTAGATTTTGTGGGAGTAGGTGGAGGGGGAATTTGATCAGGATACTAAGGTAATGGGTCTCTGGCTTAACAGTGGCAGCTTGGAAAGGAAAATATATGAAAGTATGTTTCATATATGAAAATATATGGAAAGAATGTTGGGGAGGAGGCCTATAATGTTGTGTTTGGAATTACAAGGGTCTGTCATGTATCTCGGTGTTTTCATTTTATCTTCATTCTTTTGTAATTGCCTTTTTAGCAATATGTAACCTACTAAGCAACTTCTGGCTATGGTTACAGTGATAGAAACCACATCATATTAAGTCTCTCATTTTGAGTGGATTTTTAAACACTTAGATTTACTACACTCTCTCTTAAGAGTCAGATTACTAATGCATTCTAGTATATTAAATTATCCCACAGTTGTAAGCTTACCAAAGTGAAACAAAAGAAATCAAAGAAATGAGTAGTGTCCTCTGCCTCCTCCTCCCCCCCCCCCAAAAGATTAAACTTCCCCCACCTGCACATAAAGCAAAAGAAATTCTAGTAAATGTGTATTTCTTGCTTCATTCATATTCAGAATGTTTATTTCCATCCCACTACCTCCAAAAGGAGGCAGTTTAAAAGTGTTTACTAGTGACTTCTGTTAAATGCCATTCTTATGTTTATTATGTGTGTTTATGGGTGAGTATTGAACTTGCTGCTTTAAATTTGAGTCCATATATTATGGTCATTGAAATTAATATCTCTCTGCTGTTAGAAATTTATTTTACAGAATGTAAGACATTTAGAAAAAGAAAATGGAACTGCTATAGTAAAAAACAAGTTGGTTCCAAAACTTATTTAGGCATCATTTGGCTGTTATACTTTTCTTTTAAAACTGCAAGAATTTAGTTGTATTGCTCTGCCTTGGAACTGGAATTATATAAACGCTTATCTACAATTTTTAATTTTACAAAAATAAAATTATTATTTAGTCATCGATTTTAAAAATGACTGTTAGCATCATCATCTTGGAAGAACAGATAAATAAAGTTTATTTACTATATGAAAAAAAATAAAAAATAAAAAAATAAAAATAAAAATGAGAGGCAGGATGCAAAAGTTAAACCAATCATTGTCCCAGGGTGAGCTCCCAAATACCCCAATACCCTGTGCAAGAGGTGGGGTGAGGCTGATGGGGAGGGTGGAATAGTATTCAGGTATAAAAAGGAAGAAGTCCTGATGCAAGAGACAACATGGATGAATTTTGAGGACATTATGCTAAATGAAACAAGCTAGGCACATAAGACAAATATTGAATGACCTCAGTGCTATGTACTAAGTATGAAATGTAAATTTATAGAGATAGAATCTAGAATATAGGTTACAAGGGAATATATTGATTGGGTCAGGGAATAGGGAGCTAATGCCTAATTTGTACACAATTTCTATTTAGATTGATTGGAAAGGTTTGGAAATGAAAGATAAAAAGTGAAAAGTCAGGGTGAGGGGTTGGGGTATATGGTAATCCTCTATATTTTCAATGTAACTCTTCTGTAATCTAAAACTTCCCTAAAATAAATATAATAAAGTTTATTATATGGAGTTTAAAAGAATTAAAAAACTTCTTAACACAAGAGTAGAAGGGAATTTCCTTAAACAGATTAAGCTTGTCTAGCATGAACCTATGGTAACCACCATACCTAACATAGGATTTTTGGGAGATCAGCTTTTCCCCTATAATCAGAAACAGACGAAGAAGCCTGTTTTCATCACTTCTGTTCTGTCTTGTAGTGGAAGGGTAGTCAGGGCAATAAGGCAACTAAAATGAAAAGAAAATATTAGATATTCATGGATGCTGCTATTACATGAATGGAAAATCCACCACAATCTACAAATATTACAATCAGTAAGAGAACACAGAAAGTTTCTGGGTACAGGCTCAATAAATAAAATCAACATTATTGCTGTACACCACCAACAACTAGAAAAGAAAGGGTAATACAATACTGGGAGAAAACAGCATAACCAATAAACCAATAAAGGATTAATTTATAAAAACCTAAACTCAATATGAAAATCACAAATGACCCAACAGAGAATGAAGAGAGTATATGAAGAAAAAGAAACATGCAGGTACCAATAAACATTTGGAAAATCGCCTGTATAAGGAACTGCAAGATCCAGGGTACAGGAGACCCACAGGGCCCAGGGAGGATGGGTTCCCAGGACCAGGGGGTGGAGACAGTGGGTGAAGATCTCTGCCATCCTAAGGCTGGTGGCAGAGACTGCTCACTTTGCCCCTCCCTCCAGGACTCCCCACATGTGACTCCCTCCCTCTCTTCCAGGCTAGGAAAGTTTATGATTGGCCTATTCTACTCTTATAACTTGTGGGGGATATTTCCACCCTTCCAGGACTTCTTTGAGATCACTTTAATAAGTTGTGCAAGAAATGCATTCTGAATATTCAATAGTGAAGCAGATACACAGATAGTATTTTCTGTTTGAAAACAGGGTTTGGGGATTCTTGGTACAACAGGCTGAAACAATGAGAGATTGTATTGTACTTGATAGAATTCAGGAAAGTGAGCCCCTGCATCATCACTCCAACAGAACATGTGCCGCCAACTGCCTGGAATCCAGCATGAGCATATTCCTTCTGAGGTAAACTGATGATAGTGTCTCCCTCTGCTCTCTCAGTCACTGTGTACTGAGTCCAAGGGCGGTCATTCCAGAGATGAAGCATATCACAGAAAGTGAGAAAACTCAATATCTGGAAAAAAGCAATCAATGGCAAACATGCTAGAATATGGGAAGAATGAATAGATAGAATTTTGATTGATTGCATGTTTTGAAAGAACCAGAGAAAAACCTCATCAGTAGTTCACCAAACAGAATACCTGAGGTTTTATTTCAGGGAAATGATCACATTGAAATGCATGGGAACAATCTGCTTCCTGCTTCCATTTATCCCCTCAATCAGAGTCCCAGAGTTCTATAACTTCTTTAGAATTGCACATTTGTTTCTCAACCTTGCAGAGATTAGTTGCCTGCCACAATATTCTTTCAGTTTTACCTAAGACAGTGAATAAAAGAAAATAAACAAGAGGCAACCAGAATGAGAGACTAGCATTTTTACAGTTATCTTTTTGGGATACTGGGAACCATGACAAGAACTCAATAAAAAGAAATCTTGGAAATCTGAATGTCTATGTGCTTCATGGGACTATACACAGTTCAAACTTTTATTATTAAGGAATTTCACTGCATCTGGCCATGTACATGATCTAGTAATAGAAAGGTGGGAAAACAGGCATTATTCTTTCCTTAGGGAAGCTGCAGGAGGTGGTGAAATACCATTACACACTTACGAGACTAGTTAAAAAAGAGAATACCAAATAGTGGCATGAATGCAGAACAATGCTCACATGAATGCAAAACAACACAAGCCACACTGGAACACAGTGTCAGTTTCTTAGAAACTTACCCAATGACCCTGTAACCCCACTTCTACCTATTTACTCAAGTGAATTGAAAGTATTTTCACACAATGCCCTGTACACAAATATTGAAGCAGATTTGTTCTTGGTCACCAAAAACTGGAAAAAATTACAATATTCGACAGCTGGGAAAAAAAGACAGGAGAAAGGATTGGTGAATATTATGGGGGTCTGAGTAGCCCTTTTCATTTTGTCCATTATATGTTTGTTCTCTTGAAAATTGAGATATGGAAGAAGACTGGGGACTAAGCTCCTGTATAGATCAATATATAGAAATAGACACCACATTCACATATATGAATCACTTAGAACATTTCAATAAGTTTGTACATGAGAAAACATTTGCCAGTAATCTTCTCATAGAAATTAGAATGGAGAGGCCATACAGTAGGAGCAAATTTTAATTTTGAATTTATACACTTTTCACTGCATGTCCCTGATTAAGACTGTTCCCTTGTCCTTCAACCCATACTCTGATCAGTCTCTTGGCTTCATTAACTACTAGAAATTTTCATTTACATTTCTCTAGAATGGGGAATTTTTCCTCTCAGATATTAGAAAGTATGATCTTAGCAAGGTTTTCTGATCAGAAAATCTGTCTGTGTTGATTTGATTTCAATTTTGTTTTTTGTTTATAAGGATTCTTTTGTGATTTTTATATCATTCCCTACCTCAGTGTATAATTAAATTTGGGACACTTGGCAACAAAGTATGCATTTCTAGATAAACATTTATATTATATTCATTAGACCACTAAACCAGTCTGAGAGTCAACAAATAGCAATCATTTTAATGGTTCCATTTAAGAAAATTGAAACTACTAAACTAAAACTTCCAGCTATCCTTAATGGCATTAAAAACAATTCAACCCAAATATGAATTGCTTCAAAATTCAATTATGATTTACAAAATAGATGTGTATTCAGTGATGTTGGTGAATGTGAAAGCTTGCTGTATTTGGGAAATTTAATTTTTGCAAATTTATTTTCAGGAAATTGCTTGTAGACAATGTACTGTATTCAGTAATTGTGATGAGGCTACAATTTAGAGGAGAGAATACTGTAGATGCAAAGATACAACTCATTTCCCCATAGAATCCAGTATTTAGAAGGACTGACTCACTTTTTCTTAGAATTACATTCACACATTCACATTCTGCAAAAATCTAAAGCAAATTAATATAAAGCTAGCAATGTGCATGATTTCATTTCTCTGTTTTCAAAAAAGTTTCATGTGCTTTCCTAATACCTTTTGGAGCAAAGAATCTAGCTTATATGTTGCCATACAAACATAGTTTAAAATGAAACTTTTTCCTTATATAAGTTTCCCCCCTGGAATCTTGTTTACACACACATACACACACACACACACACATACACACACAACCATATTTTATGTCTAAGAGGTGTAGATGAATGCAAGGAGCCCTTCCATAGGCCCAGTTCTGCCTCACCTTGAGCACTTTGGCATGGGGGTAATTACTAAAACTCTCTGTATGTTTCTTTGTCTGACAAGAAAGGAAAAAATGAGTCATTTTAGGCTTTCCATGTGATAGTAAGGCCCTGAATCTCAACAGAGTTCCAACACCTATTCTCCAGTTCACTGCACTCACCCAAGACAACTAACAAGGAAGTGATGATGGACAACCACCATACCAAGGAACAGAGAGAGTCTACAACCACAAGCAAGATAGTCTCATTCATCTGCCCCATGGGATCTAAGCCACCTCCCAATTAGAGGTGGAGAGGGCATCACCATCTCAGAATCCTCAGGACTGGGGAATGAACAATGGACTAGAGTAGACTTGCTGTTATTCTACCAAAAACATTGTTATTCTAGCAATGGAAGAATTTATATCATTGATGTGGAGGCAGTGGCCTCCAGATGTTCTGAGTTGATAGAAAGGGAAAAATAGGTATAATATGAGGGCATTTTGGGAACATTGGAATTGTCCTGAATGATGTTGAAATGACAGATATAAGCCATTATATATCTTGTCATTACTCACAAAACTGTGCAGGAGAGAGTTTAAACTATAATCTACTCTTTGTGGCAATGCTCCAATATGTTTTCATCAATTTTAACAAATGTGCCACACTAATGAATGATGTTGATAATGTGGGAAAGTGTGTGAGGGCTAGTGATTGGGGCATATGGGAATTCCTTACATTTTTTAATGTATCAATTATGTAATTGATACATAAAAAATAAAAAAAAATTAAGAAAGATGAGTCATTGGCTTTAAACTTCCTAGTTAAAAGAAAAGACAGGTGCTCCTTAAACAATTGAAATCCACTATGTAAAATGGATTAAAGCAGAGAATCTGTGATTATAAGCAAGTGAAATCCCTGGACCTCCAGCCTACACAGAAACCTCTATGTTGGCTGCCCTCTGGAGAATGTTCTTTGATGCCCACTGGATTTTATCCCTGTATCATGTTTTGTCATTTTTCAAAACTTGCATTTAAGTAAGTACAGTGGTTGCAAATAAAATAGGTCACAGAAAAACTTTACTCTTCCCATTTTATCTAAAATTATCCTATATTGATCTAATAGCAGAAACATGTTTTGCAAAGTTGCCAAAGTGCTCTAGTCATATTTTGTTTTGAAATGTTTTCCTCTGCATGCATATGTGTGTGTGCAGGCATGTGCATGTGTGACAGTAAGATTCAATGGATGAAAAGCAAAGACTAGGCTCCACCTCTAATTACAAGACTCCTTTCAGGCCTAACTAGATAATTCTTATCCCTGGAAATTGTTTTCATTTTACATCAGAGCTTGGGAAACATGTAAAAAAAAATGTACATGAGACATTCTGTCTGGAAGAGGAGCTATAATCCTGGAAAAAGGACAGGCCCCCAAAGTTCAGAAATGACATTCAAGTTGGTCCTCCGTGCTTGCACCTATATTGGGTTAGGTTATGAGTTCCTGGGCAGGAAAATAGCCTTCTTTTATTAGGCATTAGGCTATTGGCCATTAGCAAAATGCAAAGTCAAATGACAAAGGGATGTTACTACACACCTATTAGAATACATAAAATAATGAATAGTGACAATACCAAATGCCTTAGGAGATCCCCTGACTGGATCCCTTCTACATTGTTGATGGGAATGTAAATGGAACTCCCTCTCTGGAAAATAGCTTCTTAAATACAAAACAAAACAAACCCCAAAAACTATACTAAAAATGCAACTACCATAAGATGCAACAATTGCCCTCCTGGTTACTTATGCCAGAAATCAAAATTTATATCCACACAAAAATATGAATATTCATATCAGCTTTATTTGTAATAAACCCCAAATGGAAACAAGCCAAATGTCCTTTAACAGATAAGCTTTTAAACAAATTGTCATCCTTCACTACCATGAAATATGAAGCAACAAAAAAAGCCACAAACTATTGATACACACAACACCGCGGATGGATCCCAGGATGCTATGCCAAGTGAAAAAGCCAACCTTAAAATGTCACATATGGATGATTCCATTTATATAACATTCTCTAGATGACAAAATTATAGAAATGGAAAAAAATCAGTGTTTGCCAGGGGTTAAGAATGATGAAGATTAGGGTGGGGATCTAAGGGATGTTGGTATGATGCAAGGACTGAGCAATTCTGTACCTTGATGTCATAGTAGTTAGACAAACTAGCACCTGTGAAAAAAATGGAAAAGGAAAAGTACACTGTGTGCATAATGTTCCAATTTCAATTTCCTTGCTTTGATATTGGACAATAGTCATATCTGAAGTTACTATTAGTGGAAACAGGGTAAAGAGTATATGGGACATCACAGTATACTATCTTTGCAAACACTTGTGAATCAAACATTATTCCAAAATAAAAATAAAAAACAAGAAATTGCATTTCAATATACTTCAATGAAATGATATCAAAATAAAAATACTACTTACAATAACATCAAAAATACAAAATAAATACATCTATACATCTTAAAGATGAATAAGATCAGTAAACTGGTCATTTACTTTAATAACCTTTCTAATAGAAAGTAAAAGTAAATAAATGGAGAGGGAGCTTGTATAAATGGACCCCAAAACACAGTATTGGTTAGATCTCAGTTCTACCCAAATTGATTTATTGATACAATATAATCCCAAGATCCCAGCAGGTTTTTCTGAAACTGAGGAGGAGATTTTAAATTCATATGGAAATGCAAATAACTTAGAACAGACAAAAAACTTTTTGAAATGAAAGAATAAATTTAGTATATCTAAACCACCTGATATCAAGACAGAATTTAAATCTCCAGTACTCAAGACCATGACGCTTTGGCAAGTAAACAGCCAAGTCAATCTGTGAATCACAATACAGAGACCAGAAATAGCCCATACATATCATTAATAGATTTTCAGCAGATATGCTATAACAATTCAGTGGAGAAAGTATGGGCTTTCCAATAAATAGATAAAATAGATTCCAGTAAATAGAAAAAGAAAAAGAAAATAATATTTTCTTCATTACGGCATGAAATGTCAAACAGGGCCCTGAAAGGGATTCTGAACTGGAAACTGAAACTCAGATTTTACTTAGAGATTCAAACAATACTTAAAGATTTTGTTCAATAGGACAAGGAAGAACAAAACAACATCAACAACAAAAACTGATGAATCTGACGTGATTAAAATTAAGGACATTTGTTTATACAAAGACAGTAAAAAGTAGAAAACACAAGCATATTTACAAAATATATATGTAGATCTCATATCTAATTAAGAGCTTTTATCCAGAATATATGAAGAATACTTAAAACTCAGTCCTAAGAATACAATCATTCCAATTAAACATGGCTAAATTATCTTAGTAACACCTTTTAAAAAGATATATGGGTGGGAAATAATATCTGAAGATCAGCTCAACATATTAGTCATGAGTGAAATATAAATTAGTACTTCATCAGATACCACAACACACTAGTTTGAAAAAAAATGAGAAGACCAAAAAGTGGTAGGAATACAGAACAGGAACTCACATTTATTACTCATGTGAATACAAAAAAATACAACCACTTTGGAAGATGATATCAGTTTCTTATAAAGTAAATCATACACTTAACAAATGGTACTGCAACCCAACCTGTACATATTTACTTAAGTGAATGGAAATTATTCCACACAAAATCCTGTACACAAATATTTAAGCTGCTTTTTTCTTGGTCACAATAACTGGAAAAAATTAAAATGGACATCAACAAGTGGAAAAAAGAGGGAGTAAAGAGAAAGGGTAGACTGGTAGGTAAGAGTAATATGAGGTCTGTGTTGCCCATCTCATGCCAGAAAAATAAAAAGAAAGAAAGAGAGAGGTAATTGCCTAGGAACACTAAAGACTCAGAGCCCCTCCTATATTTACATACAAAAGGAGGGAGACAGGCCTCTCCAGAGCTGTCTGATAGCCAAGGAAGATTCCCACAGGCAAAAATTCATAAGGCCAGGTTTTTACTTAAAATGATGGAGAAGATACATTTCTTTCAGCATTAAGATAGAAGAATCCTGGAGTTTATTTCCTGCCTTGGGGAGGCCACTTAGACACAGTCATGGCACATTTTTTTACTAGGAAACCCCTCTGCCCAAGTTATTGGACAGCCTGGCTCAACCAAGTCTCCTACTACAAGCAAGGCTTGAGTCAGGTGAGCTATCAGCAGGTTGACAGTATCTCACATCAGTCACAGATCAGGCACAGGCAGCCACCCTACAGGGGCCCACACAACCCCTTTCCTGAAGTGTCCCTGCTTCCTCCTGCTGCATTAAAAGCCCAGTCCCCTGCCCATCAGGGAGTTGACTATTGGAATGATTTCTATCCAACAGTGATGCCTGGTGGTGGCCTCTTTTGCTCTTATTTTCTGCACTATAGTTATTGATGCTTTAATACCTTTCTTCAAATAAACAGAAACCCTGACAATTTTATCCATAAAATCACAGATTGTTCCCATCTGCCCTTCCCCATGATCTAGGGATCAATTTTCTCTTCATCCTAAGGTCAAGGGTGTCATCAGCCCCAGGTAGTGGCAATTGGTCATCTATCCTGTGGTCTCCTCCTGCCATCTTCCTTCCACAGGCCTCCACAAGACTTTCTCAGCCAGAGTCAGATCCCAAAGCAGAGATATATGGAAGGGCAGTCCTGGGATAAAATTCTAATCCCCAAATATTTTTCCACCATGGACATTTTGCCCAAAATATCCATTGAATTTCAGCCTCAATATTGTCTGGCTTTTAGTAGGTTTTTGTAAGTTTGTTGAGAGTTGATGCCCTGGTAGACTCCCACTTTTACAGAAGAGAATTAGCCAGTGATGAGATCACTCATGGAAGTATGTGCCCACATATCCTGGGAAAGGCACCCACCTGAGGAAGTAGGTGTCCTTCCCTGTGGCATTCAGCTCAGGAACTGCTTACCTGTAGAGACCATGGCTCCTTTGGTTATTCCACAGAAAGCTTCTGAGCTCAGATGGAAGGATGTCAGGCAGTTTAGTGCTGGTTCCTGGAGGTGGCTCTTACCAAGATTTGTTATCTGTGAATGATTTCCTGTAGATGACTTCAGGTTTGGTTAATCACTTAAGATGCAATCCCTAGCCTTTTTTCCTAAACCCACTAGCAGATTTTACTCACTTCTTGCAAATGCAGACCTTCTGAAATCTAGAAGCTTCAGTGTAGATGAAGCCTCAGATATAGCCAAAGACTCCTCTCCACTCAAAACCTTCTTCCAACTACCACACCCCCAGGTGGCAGGTTATAAATTGCAGGACCTCTGGGAAACTCCCCAGTCTGGGGCAAATCCCATTCCGCAGTGTTCTTAGCCCCATTTGAGAATCACTGGCATGGAGGCAGACATTTAGCTTCTAGCCAGATGAAAGTTCTAGATCTCTGTGGAAAACTCCTGAAAGGACAGGGCAGAGGGTCAATGGGAAGGAGGGAGGGAGGGCTCTGGGGGGGGGGTAGGGCCTCCTCAGAGGGAGCCAAGCAGCTGGAGGGACAGGAGGGTCACATGGAGTGGTGAACAGCACTATGTCACAGATGTCCAGTCGTGATGTTCCAGTGTCACAGATGGAGACTGGCCCCAAAGCCTGAGATGGCATAAAATGTAGACAGAGGGGTCTGGGTACAGGGAGGATGCTCCCTGGCTCTTGTTCCTCTTTCCAGACTCCCCACCAGAAGTTCCTCAACTGGTACATTCCCCCTTTCCAAACCTGGGGCCAAGACAGTGATCCCCTCCCACACTCACCCTCTCTACCCCAGGGGCAGCTAAGAAAAAGCAGAGGAACACCTGGCAAATTCCCTTTGGAATCAGAAAGGAAATACCACAATTCACATGCTCAGTGAGCACAGGCAGCACTTTAGCAGAATGAGCAACTGCAGAGAATTTAAACGGAGGATTTTGGGGTTGCCCTGAAGGAGACATAATTGCTAGATTGCAGGATCAAACAATCTATTCATATAGGTCATGGTGTTGACTGCTTTGTAGGTGGGGACACTTGCAGGAAAACTTCAGAGGCCACAGATGGGAAGGAAACCCCTGAGGGGGAAGCAGGGCAAGGGGGCCAAGGCAGTTGGGGACCTTATAAGCATCCATGCCTAGCCTACAAATTGAGAGCCTATGTTGGGCCAGTTTCCTGGGGTATGCAAGGCCGGTTAACATTAAATGGCCAAAAAATGCTTATTGGGCTAATTTTAAGACAATAGCATATGTAAGTATTGGAGTTTAGCTCTGCCCCAAAGACCTCAGGGTAACAAATTCTCCATAGGTATTTTCTCAAGAAGCTTTTCTGTGAAAAGGCCAGCTAGGCAAGACAGCTTTGAGAGTTTTAAAGCTACTATGTCTGAAATGACTCATCAGTATTATCAACAATGCTAAGTCTCTCCCACAAATGCATTTGTCCCTGTCCCTATGTTGAATGAGGGCTTTTCAAAGTGGAGGGATTCTTTCCAGGGAAAGACTCCTCCATGGGAAGCATCCCCAAGGGCTGGTACACAGGATGACAAGCATCATAAGAGGTAAAAACACCACTTGAAAGGCCTTTTATTTCTTGGTAGGTAGCTGTTTGTTTATTAAGAGTCAATTCTATGCCAAGTAATGCCATTTATAATGGCTTCCTGATTTTTCAAAAATGCCAACTGACTTCTTTAAAGTAAACTCTCTTGGGGACTCCTAAATCAGGGCATAGTCCCACCTGGGTCTTTTTTTTTTTTTTTTTTTTTTTTT
>JAKSZT010054090.1:423183-538194 GCA_026826555.1 Tolypeutes matacus | reverse complement strand
TCTCACAATACATACAAACATTTGCAAAATGATATATAAATATATATGCATATATGTGTATTTGCTTACAAAAATGTTATTTATATATATATATATATATACATATATTTTAAGAGGTGCTTAGATTACCTAAAATATTACACGGAACCCACTGGGATTCCCATGTTGCCCACCTCCCACACATCCCACCACGTCTTTTGTGATGCATTTTGCCCTGTTCTCCAGGCCATACCCCTACCTACTACTTCAGACAGTTGCCTAAATAAGGCTGGCTATAGGCCCTGGGGCCAGTGAGGGGCAAACTAACTATGGATATATTTACTTATAGAAAACAGTCATATCAACAGTGATGTCTACTTTTTTATATATGTCTACACACATTTACTTAAAGATACACAACATGGCTTCTGTATCACTTTGTTGTCTGTTACTCTGATGCAATTGTACCTGCTTTTCTTTTCATGGAAAGATGACAGTATATAACTCCTTTCCCATTTCTCCTGTCATTTTATTCCCTACCCCACCCATCCATCCCTGATCTCAGGGCAAAAGCTATTTTTGGTCAGCAGAATCATGCTTATTCTGTCTTTCCGCATGAGTCCCCCCAGGTGGTCCTTCTCTGAGTCCCCTGTGGATGGCTGACAGTTCCCTATGTCCTCTATGGGGTGCTGTTTCCTCAGAGATTCTCCAGATACTCAGTCCCCCTTTAACAGCTCTGATCATTGGGCAGAAGATGCAGATTAATGCCATGTTGTGGCCACAGGGTCATGCTGGGCCTAGGCATCTCTGTTAGTCCTGATCATGATAAGATTGGAGGTAGAAACCCAAACTTATTTCAGATGCTTTTTGCCATTGGTAGGTATTTTATTTAGAGGATCTCTGTGAAAGGGAAAGCTAGTTAGGAGAGTTTGGTATATTAATGAAATAGAAAACTGGTGTTATGGTATTCATGGAAATAAAACAATAGAGGAATTTTGGTGACTTGGACAGCCAGGTAAGCGGCTTTGTATTGTTTCATTTTTGAGGTCCCAGGACCAGGGATTGAACCTGGGACCTTGTATGTGGGAAAAGAGCGCTCAACCACTGAGTCACATTGGCTCTCCATTGTTGGTTTTATTGTATATTTGTTTGTTGTTTCTTTTTTGTTGTTTCTTTAGGAGGCACCAAACCTGGGACTTCCTATGTGGGAGGCAGACACTCAACCACTTGAGCTGCAGATATTCCCCTAAATTTTTTTTACTTAACAATAACTCCCTGGTTATTTAAATTGTTCATAGTAATAACAAGGATAATAAAAGAAAAATAAAGCCCCTTACTCTGTTAATATCTTGTTTTTGGCCAACCATTTTAGCATTACAGTTAGGGGTCCAGAGTCAAAACACTTTTGAAATAATTTTTAAACAAAGAAAGTCCTGTGATTAAGATATTATTTTACTTTTCATAATAACCATTTCCAAAGATGATCAATAATTTAATTCTAGGTATTGTTTTCATGTCCTGGTTTATTGAAGGATATATTGGGCCAGAGACAGTGAATCAACCAATGCTCCATTCAGGCTCTATTCCATTTTTACAAACGTCAGACATGGGGGGCCCTAGGCCCTCATTTATAGATGGAGGCACTGAGGCACTGATAAGGGAAGGGCCAGGCTGAGGCCAACAAAATTTGAGTGGCAAGGAAGGACCAGGGTCAGCTCTCTGCTCTCTCTTGCTCTCATGACCCCTACTCAGACTTACCTTCTGTGATTTGCCTGGGGGAATGGGGTAGGTTCTCTATCTCTGGAGCTATGTGTGATGGTCTGGACATGTAGCCTGCAGAGCAGGATGGGGTGCAGTGAGGAATTGGGTGACACTGAACCTCTGTGGTCCAGGTCTTTACCCTTGAACATGGCTAATGTTGACAGTGATCTCATCATCCCTAGCCCCCTTGCTCAATGCCTAGGTAGGCTTGGTCAGCCCTAAGCAAGGAGCAGCAGACTTACTGCTTGCTGTACAAACAGAAAATGACTCTAACCTTGAGGGCAAAGGTAGGGGGACTTGGATGAGAACAGCCACCTCTGATGCAGACTGAGGATCCTGGCTCCAGAAAGAAGTGAGGGAATCCCAGTGGGGGTGTGTGTTCTGCAGAGTTAGATGGAATGTAGGAGGAAAGGTCATGCACAGCTGTATGCAGTTTGATATTGTTTATGAATTCCAAATTATATATTGGATTATGTTTGTAAACTGGTCAGTTCTGGGAGTATTAGATCTTATTAGATTCAGAAGATTAAATTTTACTTGATTAAATTAAGGTTGGGGTTTTGATCCAGCCAGATAAGTAGGACCTTGAGTCCCCACAACCTTGGTGAGTGGGGACTCACAGAGAAAATGACATGGCAGAGGAGAGAGTTGGAGTATTGATGCTGGAGCCCTGAGAAGTAAATACATAGAGAAACATATATGTGAGGAAAGAGAAAGCTCCATGAGACACAGCAAAGGCCCTGGGAAGAGAATGAGCCTGATAGTCTACTGCTGTCCTTTTGAAGAGAATAGAGTACTTGAGCCTGGAAAGAAACAAAAAGCTGGGACCAAAGAGCCTTGGGAAGAAGGGGAAGGCAGAACCCTTGCAGAGTCCAAAAGCCATCTTGCTCCAACATATGGCAACAAACTTTGGTGAGGGAAGTAACTTATGCTTTATGGTCTTGTGACTGTAATCTTCTACCCCAAATAAATACCATTTATAAAACCCAAAAGATTTCTGGTACTTTGTATCAGCACCCTTTGGGCTGACTAATACAATATCCTTCCCAGGTTTCAGCTTTTATAATATTTGAATAAGCTGAAAAAATTGATTCACTTGTGACAAGTACTTGAAATCATTATGTAAATTGTGAGATGTGACAAAATTCTATGAGCAGTTGCCATTCATTCATCAACAAGGTGACAAATCCTATCAACTAGCAGTGAAATGCCCTTCCCTCTATCCACCTGCCTGGTCTTGGCATCCCTGCACAATGGTCTTTCATAGAGACCCAACCTTCCCTCCCTAGCCCTCTTCCATCCTTCTCTTCCTTCTTAATTTAATTTATTTTATTATGAAATTGAGAAAGGCTTATTATAAAAAATTCAACATAGCAAGTGAAAAAAGCATCCAACTTTCCACAAAATAGAAATTATCGATCATCAATATCAATCAGAGGAACCTCCTACCACTTGTCTTCCTATTTTTATATGGAGATGGAAAAATAGAAAGCTGACAGATGGCATTTTTTTGGAAAGGTGAAAACAGACAGATTTAGCAATAACAAGCTGCTGAGTTTGACAAATATATTTGTATAAAATACATATTCTACTTTCCAATTGAAAATAAATTTCATGTCTCCTGGACCTCACGGAAGATAAAGAGAGGATGTGGTTTTCTGTACTAGCATTGCTGTGCAGGACTGGAGGCCAGCCTAACATTCCTGGACTCCTGTGTGACTTTGTTTCTGTCATGGGAGATTGAGCAAGTACTTCTCTCTCTGTGAAGCTGAGAACTTGACCGAAGCAAGCTGGGATATCCAGCACCCCTCCTTCCAGGCTTAATTTTCCAAGGAATACCATGGGACCTATGAAGAAACAGTTTTTTCCTTTCAAGGAAAATGTCAGTGCTTCATCTGTGAAACAAGTTCTCCATTTCATTTGTAGGTACTCTACTTCAGACACCTAACTGTCCTTTTTCCAGGTGGCTTTGTCCTGTTGTCAAATGTCATTTCTATAATTGCTCTAATTTGCTTGGCTTTATCTTTTATCTGTATTACTGTGGTTTTACAAAAAATTTCCTCCACACTGCTAATTTGACTTCCAGCTATGTCTATTATGCTATAAATTTATGTACTAGTTTTGTAGTTGTCAGTTATCCATCCTCATAGTTAATCACCATTTCTATGTCATTCTGTCATTCTATATGTGGGTTCTGAGATCTTTCACACAGAGTTACCTTTAAAGGATGAATCCTTTCTCCTTGCACTTCCTGACACTGAAGTCTTTGGGGGTTGTTGGCATTTGGGGAAGGGCCTTGTTTCCCTTTGAGCAACTTTCATTGGAAGTTTCAGGCCCTCCTCACTCTCTCAGAAAACATGTGTGCAGTTTCACATGATGTTTCCCCATATGGGTGAATTTTTATTTGAACTTCTGAGCCCTCTATGTATACCCAGTCTGCTTTCCTCCTGGGTAAACCTTGGGTATTGACCCTTTAAGTCCACCTCATCAACTTTCCCTCTTTCCTCTTCAACAGCTCTGATCACACAAATTCTGGAGATTGTCATATGGTATGTATTATTTAAGGCACTGAATAGGGTAGAGAATAACAAAAAGCACATTATGATCCTGTGGTGATTTAAAGTGTTATGAACCCCAGAGTTCTGAAAGCTGCAAGAGAAAAGTTCTTAAAGTCAATCCATTCCTGTGTGTGCAAACCCATTGTAAGTAGGTAAGACTTTTTGACCAGGCTACTTCAGTTAAGATGTGACTCTCCTCAATCAAATGGCTCTTAATCCTATTACTGGAGTCCTCTATAAAAAGAATGAGGAGAGAGAGAGGAGAAAGCCATGGAAGAAAGAAGCTAAAAGCAATGAAACCAAGAAGAGATGGGAGAGATCAACAGATGCATTCATTTACCTTGCCGTGTGGCAGAGTAGTCAAGGTTTGGCAGCAGCCAGTCTTTGGGGAAGAAAGCATCACCTTGATGATGCCTTTATTTGGACATTTCCCTGGCCTCAGACTGTAAGCTAATAAATTCCCATTGTTTAAACCAACCCATTTCATGGTATCTGCTTAGAGCAGCCTAGGAAACTAAAGCAGATCTGATCCTCCATATAAAAATATCATATTTTAAATATTTTTTCAACTATTTTCAGAAAAATAAATTTCTATGGATCCAGTGTGAGACCCAATTCCCCTCCCTCAAATAGGTGATCTAGATAGCTCTGAGTGATTACTAACTGCACTGTATGGGCAGCTGACTCTTGGAGCTCCTTAATCTGCCCTCATTTTGCCCTTCTTCTCAATATCTATTCATTTTTTTATAGCCTATTGTTTGTGAAATAAAGCCTTGTACTTATTTTGGTTTTCCATTTTAGCTGTGAGCCTGGGTGTCTTCTCTGACTTATTGGTCATTCCTTTGCCTTCCTGCATGCTGCCCACGAGCATTCCTGTGGGTGTGAATGCATTGTAAGTAAGTAAGACCTTTTGATGAGTTACTTCAGTTAAAATGTGACTCTCCTCAGTCAAGATGGGTTTTAATCCTACTATTGAAGTCCTCTATAAAGAGAATGGAGAGAGAGAGAGAGAGAGAGAGAGAGAGAGAGAAGAAAGCCATGGAAGTAAGAGGCTAAAAACAATGAAACCCAGAAGAAATCTGTTGCCCTTCATGCCTCTTCTGATTCACAAGAGTATTAATACATTCTGGACACTAATTCTAGAATCAGCATGAACATTGCAAATATTTTTCCCTCTGTGGCTTGTCCCTACATATTGTTGGTGGCTTTGTTTTGTTTTTCAGATACATTTTTTAGCAGGCAACAGGGATTGAACCCGGTACTTTGTACATGAAAACCAGGTGCTCAACCACTGTGCTACAGCCACTCCTCATTCAGATACTTTTAATTTAATGCATTTACATTTATCAATCTTTGCCTGCATGGTTCAGTTCAATGTGCAATAGTCAATAAATCTTCCTCTAATGAGTTTCCACAACAGCTTCCTGTATATTCTATTCTAAGTGGCTTATAGTTTGGTTTCTCAATCCTGAGTCTTTGCTGTTGTCTGACCTGATATCAGTGGTGGCAAGTGACCCACCTACCTTTTCAGTAGGTGCCCCAGAAATATCCTTTGCTCATGTCCAAGTTGGTGACTCTGAGTTCTGTTGTCTGCACACCAGGTGGGTAGTGGGGAAGAATTGAGCCTGCAGGATGAGTCCCATTCAGCTCTCCTTGAAGTTGCAGGTCCAGGTGCCTTCCATATGCCATCTGGACCATGGTTGAAAGTTCTTGAGCAGCATGGTAGGATGGCATGCCCACCCATCCACAGTCTACCTTCCAAACTCCCCCAGCCACTCCCCCCATTACCATGCAGCCTGGGAAAAGATGCTTTGAAGACATGCAGGGTCACCCTTCCCAGTGCTGAGTTGTGTTAACTAACTGAACTCTCATGAAAATGCTCTGAAGTCTATGGTATTTGAAGTTAAAACTGAGGCACTTAGAGGGTAAGTAATTTGCAAAGGGGCACTCAGTCAGGAGGTCTAAGACTGGGATTCTTGAATCTGTCTCCTGAGTCTGTCCTCTAACCAGGACTTTTGCCACCCATTGTATGAACTCCCCAGAGCACCCCACTTATTTTTAGGGATCCTGATATTGTGCCTCCTGAGCCCTTTCTTCAGGGGATCAGGGAGATTCTCTTTCCCTTTCATCACATGCTCAGACACTTTGTCTATTTGTTATACTCCCACTTGTGGCTCTTTATCACCTCCACTGAATCACTGGCTCATCTCCAGGAGGCTTCTAGAATGTCTAGCACATGGTAGGGCTTAATTGATGGGTGAGTGTTGGGTGATGGACTTGAGCTTCATCATTGTAAAAGCACGAACATACCACACAGTGAGGGAAACTCTCAACCCTGTTTTTTTTTCAGAAGTGTATAGAAGCTAATTCCCTGGGCAGTTGTCCCTTTTACTCACCCCTGAATTCACAATCCCAAGGTAGGGCAATCTCCCTTCCCCAGGTGCCCGCCTCAGCCAACCTGCTGACCATCCCTCAGTCAAACCTGAGTCCAGGGCCCTGTCTCTCCTCAGTTCTTTCCATAGAACATCTGTGGCTCTCAGGTATCACAGAGCTGGGTCACTTGTCATTCATCCTTTCAGAATGAGGGTATCTTTCTCTTTGGAAGGTTCTCTGGTAACAATCTGTGGTGTCTTCCCCTCCTTGGTCTTTCCCATGGTGGGAAGCCCCTGCTGAGAAGGGTAGAGCTAGACATGGTCTGGAAAGGGCACTGCTGTCCAATGACCTCAGGAGTACACCACTGTCACATCCACTAGGCTTTGTGAGTTGGACCCAGAGTGGTTTGTCCTATCTGGAGAAGACCCAGGGTCAGGAGAGGTTCAAGTGGCATTTCTACAACACTTCAGGTTCTTACTTTCCATGTCCCTGGTCTGTGGCTTTGACTCCATCTTCCATCACTTGAGTCCAGGCTACCTCCCTCCATGGGCTTTCCCAACACCACAACCAGGACCACAATGCATACATGGGCATGGATGCACAGGAGTGGGCTCTCATGTCCTCACATACATACATCAGGCAAGTTCTTACATGCCTACAAATTGGTGCCCCTTAAGACACACATGTCCTCACATATAGTCATGACACTAAAGAAAGGGCCAGACCAATGATGACTTTATTTCTCCATCCTCCATCTGGACATGTCTTTGACATCTGCAGAAGCAATTTCCAAGAATGCACAGAATGAAATGCATCATGTGTCTCTTTCCTTCAACTTCACATTTCCAGCAAGCTTCAGGACAGACCCTTTAATGACTGCAACGTGGCACAGAAATCCCTCCATCCTTTTCTCCTTGTAGTACCACACAGAAGTTGGGGGCTGCATTTTGTATTGTGCTTTGTGGTCTCTACAATCTGCACAAGCCCCAGCAATGTCCCCAGTTGATTGTAGATGTACCAGACATATATGTACTCAACTCACTGATGATTAAAGTTCATGAAATGCCCTTATATTACAATTAGTCCAGTGCTTGCTTGACCAAAAAACTGGGCACCATTAACTGGCTGAGTTGACACATTAGCCTAACCATGACAGTCCACCCTTTGTCAACTTGGCAGCCATACACATCACCTTAAACCATATTTAGTCTCAAAATAAAAACAATAACCTATATATATTTCTGCCTAACAAATATTCAAATTTCCTGCATACAACCAGAAATGCACTGAATCCCTCCAGAATATGGTTCAAGTCCTTGGGTAATGTTCACTCTTCAACATGACATCATTAAATACTATGCCATGAAACTAATACAATTTATGTCATATGATAAGATGAAAGTTTAGGGAAGAAGACAAAGATATTCATTTTATATACATGTACAAACACACTCATAACAAAAGATGGAAGAAATATTCATGACCATTATAATTCTCATTCCCTGTTACTGGTCACATGGTCAAAGTTCATACTTACTACTGCCTTCTTCCACTATCTATTCCATGTTTACCCTTTACCTGCAAAAAGCACTTTAGCTGACAGTGGTTTTTTGCCTGGTGGTGTGACCCAAACTTTCATTTCTGAAGATTCTGGGCCATTATTAGTCCTGCTTGGCTTGGGCTTTTGCAGGTTTCCACTGACTTTAATCACAAGGCAAAGTAATACCAAGAAACACCCTAGGGGATCTCCTGCATTCCAGGCAAACTATTCTTTGCTTCCATTGTGTATGATCAATGCCCCCATCCAGTAGAGTAAATCCCTTCTTTGCCTGTTGATTGAGAGGCATGAGGACCCCAAAGTGGCCAGGTGGTAGTCTTAATTTCATGATCAATGGAATCATTGTTATGTTCCCTGATGTAAGTGCTCCTCCTTTTGGACCAAAGACCTGTAGACCTGTAGGAATCTGTCCTGCAAAGACTTGCAGGGATCTGTCCAGCAGAGCCCATGACAGTGCAATGAAATTACTTTGAACATGGAGATTGAGAGAGACCAGGGGGAGAACAGCTGAAGAAGCTATCCTCTTGAGCTGATCCCCAACAGTTTTTATTCTCTTTATCTCTTAGCAAAAAGTAATGGTGTACATGCAGGGGAGCAGGCAGCTCTTGTGCACATAAGGGTCATAAATAACATCATAAGAATTCTGGGTTGATAATGGGGTAGCAATATTACAGAAACATTTAGTGATATATGTAGGAAATAAGGTGGCAGCAAAGGTCTAAGATAACTGATTAACAGAGGAAGGAAATTGAACTGATAATGGAGAATTCTCTGTGGGCAGAGAAACAGGCCTCCAAATTATTTCTTAGATGTAAAGATCAGAGGATTCCTACATCTCCCCTTTTCTGTTTAAACAAGAAGAAAAAGAGGTAAAAGTATCCTGACACAGTCCTTTATAAAAACTGCCCCCTTCCTCATAGTTCAAAGTATACATGGGAAACAAATTTTGATAGTAATAGCAAGGCCAGGTCACTGTCTGCTATTAGGGCTCAGAACTGAGATATGCATAGGAAACAAAATAGCCATGGTGGCAGGAGACCTCTCTGGGGAGGGAGGAGGGTCAGTGTCCTACCTATGTAGGCCCTCAAATTCTCTCCTGATGGCCCCCTGCAACTGTGCCTGTCTTAGGCTGTTCATTCCCTGAAGAATCTTACCCATCTCTGACTACCAGCTATCCTCCAATGCCAAGCAGGGTGAAGTGTTCTTTGACAGTTTATGCCTCCATGGTCTCCACACCTTGCACCAGTCTTGGGACTTCCTCACCATAGGCCCTAGATCTGGTCACTGGTTTGGGGGAACCCAGGTTTATTAATCAGAGAGGGCCCAGCACAAGGCATTGGGCAAGAGACAGTTTGACACCAGCTCTTAGAAGGCCTATTCAACCTAGGGATGCCAGGCTCATGGCACAAGGAAACCTTATGAGTGGGACATGTTCCAGTTATCATTGGAACAACAGGAATGGGGGAAACCAGAAAATTGTGTGCAGGAAGAAAAAGGAGTCACAGAGTCAGGCAAATAGATAGGCAGGTGAGAAGGAGGGAAAGGAGACCTTGGGGTGAAAAATTAATTCAAAGGTGCTTTAACCAAAGGGCCCTCTAGTCTCCCTGTCTTTTGTTTCTTTGTTCTTGATTTCCAGATGTGGGAGGTGAGAGAGATGAAGCAGCAACCAGGGCAATGATTTTCTGTTCAGTGTAATGAGCTGGAGAAAGGGCCTGGCAGATTAACCTAAGAATTGATAATAAAACAAGAAGCATGATTATTCTGATGAGATATATTATCCAGATTCATATGTTTAGGCCATGAAGCCAATTTGAGTGATTTAACCACTGTAAATTACCATTCAGTGTTTGAAACACATTTTGCTGAGCAAGAAGTTGTATTTGAGATAGTTGATGTTTCAGGGATTGCTGGAGAGCCAGTACTTCTCCCTATAAATGGGAGGAGAAAACTCTTTGAAGGTGAGATTTAACTTGTTCCCAAGAAAGTTGGGAGCTATTCCAAGGCAAAGGGGTGACACAAGTTTTAACATGTTCCTGGTCACACTGCAAATCTTGCCTGGTAAACAGAGCTTGTTGTTTTTCACCTATCCAGAGGATAAAGGCTTCTAGAGCATCAAGTTTGGTAAGAATATTATTATCAATATGAGTTAAAGTTAAAAGTTCACCAGTGACATTGGTCATGATTTGATTAACAGCATGAGCTGTTTGAACAGATTCTGTTAAGGTGACTGCCATAGTGGTGGTAGTGGCAGCTATGATAATGGCTGAAATAATGAAAGTAATAAGTGTACTAATGAATTTTTTTAAGTTTAATTGTTTAAGATTTCCTCAAGTTACTCCCTGAGTTTGGATAGTGTTATGCTATGATTGCATCTGGGAGTTCCTTTGCTCCTCCATCATTACCTTCTCCATCTGTGCTATTCGGCTGAATAGGTGATCTTTCCAGCCCATGGTGTAGCTTCACATTTTTTGCTGGCAGCCACCGGGGGCCTGTTGGAGTAAGCACACAAGCATACCCTCTCCCCATGTTATGAGGTTACAGGGTCCTTTCTAAGATCCATATCCTAACATTACTTTGTACATAATTTTAGCCTGTATTTTATGACTCTCCTGATGAGGGGAGAAATGTTTCTCAGCTGCTGAGAGGCTGTTTTTATCACAGTTTTAAAAACTTAAAGTATATAGTGCTACAGTTATTGTATTTCTAGAGGAGGTATCCATACTCCTCCTTTTTTGTTTCTTTGTTTTAGATGATATGACATATTCTAAATATTTTCAAGGCTGAGTTAATTGGATTTTAATAGAGGTTATTTGGAAAGTGGCTTGGGTAAGAGAATTTTGGAGATGTTTACAGAGTGGTGTTAAAAGTGTTTTTGAGGGGGCTGCAATGAGGATATTATTCATGTAATGATAAATACATGCTTGCGGGAAGGCAGAATGAGTAGAGCATAAAACCTGAAAGGCATAATATTAACACATGGTAGGGCTATTGAGCATTTCTTGTGATAGGACATTTTATTAACAATTAGTGAACTTTTGTTAATTGAAAGAATATAAAATAAGTTAAGGATTGTTTATAAACAGGGGTTTAACTGTTGTATTTCAATCTTTTATGGTATGTACACGTTCATTTATATGCTCATTAAACTGGGGGACACACTGATATACCTGGCCTACTTTTGGACATAGTGCTGGATGAATACAAGATAAATGCTAATATGCATATTTAATTTAATGTTTATATTGACAATTGAGTGAGAAACAAGAATAACATAATGAATTAAAAGACTAAATTAATATTGAACAGTTATAGAATGATAGAGTAGTTTTACATATAAACTTACTAACATTAGCTTTTGGTTGGGAAGTTTTGAATCAGCAGTCAATACTAGAGTTTTGATCGCAAACAACACATGTACAGAGCATGCTCTTTTAGGGTGGGACTTTAACTGGCTTGATTAGGGATCATTCTTTTTATTGTGTTAGAATCAATGAACTTGATATTATAGCTGCTAACTTGTGAGCATTGTGTTAATTCTTGAGGAAGTGGCTAGTCTCCTCAGGAAGGGACACAATGCTTTATCTGTTTTTATTTGTTATAAAACATCCCTGATGTGCTTACTGTTCTAGTTCTCATTATTTTCCTTGAAATATGAAGTGTTAACTACTAAGGCATTGGTTTGCCGATTAACAAAGTTTTCTGCATGATGCTTCACTTTAAGGTTTGAATAATACTCACTAATTTTTTTCCTAATACATTCAGTTTTAGGATTGTTTAAACTCAAAAGAAGAGATTTACATTTACATTTAATAATATACATTTATGTGTAACTTACAAGTTATTAATTTACTTAAGTACAAATATATTGTATTATAGTTTTTATTAGTATTTAAGTATTTTATATATAAAATTCATAACTATAGATTATATAACAACAAACAATAATAAGACTTTTAACTAGCAGACATCCAATGAATAAACTTTTATTTTTTATGTGTTTAAGATTTCTAACCAGTGAGGTTATATAGGCTAGTAGCATGATTAAAATGACTTCATTTTTCTCTATTTTGTATAGCTTTAGGTATAGGCAACAAACAAATTATTAGTTCCTATTTGGGCTGTGAGGCAGCACATTACCCTGTAATCATAATACCTGCATTGGTCCTGCCGTTAGCACTTTAATTGGAACTGGGGCTGTGACTCACAGTGTTGAATTTAAACTTAGTTCATTTTTGGCTTTCTTATAGGAAGGGGAATGTGGGCTAGTTTGACTTGTTTAAGGGGATATTAAAGAAAACCTTAGTAAGTTTCAAAACAAAGTGATAGTGACATAACTTGATATTAATTTTTTCAATGATCTAGCAATATTTGGGACTGCTGCATACTGCAGTGGTGTTATTTTAGTTGACTATAATTTACTGTTATGCACTACCCCTGGCAGCCCCTAATGGCTGCTCTCTTTATGCAGCTATAGAGCTGCTTCTTTAACAGAGATGGGGTAAATCAATTATTTTATTACTACTTTTTCAGGGTGAAAGAACAAATCTTTTGCAATACTTTGAAATAAAAAGCTACTTTTTAGGATTTGACCTAAAAAAATCAGGTTTGTGCATTAGGTTGTTTTAAAAGTGATAAGACTTGTTTCTCCAAGGAACGTTAAAGTACAAGAAGCTATTTTGATAAAACGGACTTTTTTTTTTTTTTTTCTGTATGCTGGTTATTCAGGAAAAATACTCTTTATAAACTTCTACTAAAACAGACCAATGATTTAAGAAATTTTGAAAAAGAACAAAGCTTTTAAAACTTTATAGATAAACCCATCAAATCCTACTTAACTTTGACCACAAAAATTTTTTTCTTCCACAAACCTTTGGCATTTTCTGTATTCATTCAGCTTTTGTTCCACATTTTACTATTTTTAAATAACTAGTTATTTTATCTTACAAAATTATTTTCTTTTTCTTAATAATAAAAACACATTCTATATTCTTTCTATACATAAGTTACTAAATGATTTTGGAAACTGTTTCCAAGCAAACCTTTTACAACATACAATTACCATCAACACTAAAAAAAACTTGTTAAAATAATGATTCAATTTGGTTATAACTATTTTAATTATTTTAAGTTATTACCATATTTATTTATTAAGTGCTTATTTAATTTATGGCCATTTTAAATAGAGCTCTTTTAATAATTTTCGTTTATCAATATAATATTATCATCTGGAGGTATCAAAATATACACTGACATTGAACAGACAAACACAAAATGAGTTACAATGCATCAATAGAAACATACATCTTTGATTTTACTGCTTTTGAGAATTTTTTTTGGAAACTGTGTTGCCAAGTTTTCCTACCCTTCCAGTGGTTTAATTTCATCAGCCCCCACCAGCCCACAGCCCTATTATCATATAGGCAGTAGGGGGTTTGCAGACCAGCTGCTGGAATATTTTCTTTATCTTAGTTAATTCTTTTGCAGAATGTTTTCTTACAAGCATGATTTCATTGATAAGGACTTTATTCAGCACTTCTGCCTGTTGAGTGCAGCCTTCTTGATATTTCAGTTGTCAAACTCTAAATTGGGCTAGGGAGACTAGCATTCTTACCAAAGATTTCCGTCCCTGGGACACATAAGTAGCTGTTGGTTATAGCCTCTAAAATACCTCTGGTGAAAGAATTATGGAGGCCATTGTCACTGAATCTTTTTCTCAATTCTTTAAATATAGAATATGAAGTAAATCATATCATGGCTGTCCATTTTGGAGAGCCACCAGGAAAGTGTGGCATTCTCCAGCCTCTACAGCTTGTTTTAAGCAGTTTTTCATAGCAGGGCAAGGTGTCTAAGTTTCAAAGAAGACTAAGAATGGAGGAGGAGGAAGCAGGAGTAAAGTTGCTTCTTCCTTATGAATTGTGGATTTTTTAAGAGGAGCTGTGGATGGAGGCAAAGGGGGAGGAGGAAGTGGGGCTTCCTCTTTGTCTAAAGCTAAATGACTTTAGAAGCTTGAGCTGATCCCCAATATGGTTTTCAGTCTCTTTTTCACATGGCAAAAGGTGAGGGTGAATGTGCAGGAAAGCAGGCAGCTACCATGCACTTGGGGTCTAAATTAAGATCATAAGAATTCTGGGTTGATAATGGGGTAGCAAGATTATAGAAACATTTAGTGATATATGTAGGAGATAAGGTGGCAGAAAAGGTCTAAGATAACTGATCAACAAAGGAAATTGAACTGATAGTGGAGAATACTCTGTGTGGGCAGAGAAATAGGCCTCCAAACTATTTCTTAGGTGTAAAGATCAGAGGGCTCCCAAACTGAATCCTCTACAATGCTGCCTCATCACAACCCCAGGCTAGTCACACTCACCCGTGCCCCCGCTCTCATGGACAGCTTGGTGAGGAACACCATGCCAGGAGCCTCCTGCTGTTCCCCCAGTACAGGTGTCAAACCTGGTCCATATTCTGTTTTCCTGTGGCCAAAGAGCAAAGAAGCTCTTACACTTTTTCAGGGTTCAAAACCACCCCCCTCCACATGTACACAGACTCTAGGTTGTCCCCACTCTACTCACTACCTGGACAGTTGCTGGCTCCCCTCCAGGATGCCAAGCACCTCCCAAATCCTGGCCTTTACCTGCAAGCACCCCCTACCATGCCAGCCCAAGGCAACACCATCCCTGACCAAAGCCCTTCAACCCCCAACCACTCTGCTCTGTGGGCCATACATTTGCAGCCAGACCTCAACTTGACAGTGCAGGTGACAAGTGTTGCGCAGCAAGGGCACACAGTGGGTGCTGGAGATATGCTGGCTAGGGGGACACTTGTGGATATGTTCTGACTGTTTCCTGTTCCCACCACATAAGGTTTCCTTCCCCACTTCTGTGATTTCAGCCCCTAGACCATGGAAGAGTCCCATGGGGTAAACAAAAACCCATACCCAAAGCCTACCTCTTCCTGCAGTGAAACCTCTGCGTGGGGTTCAGCATGGCCATGCCCAGCCTCTTCCTGTCCAGCTCATGGGGGATGTCATTCCAGAGCTCTACCAGCTCCTGGATGCCTTCTGGCAGAGCCCAGCAACCCTGTTGAAGAGAGCATGCTAAGCCCTGGCCACCTTCATCCTCCGGGAGTGCATGAGAACTGGAAACCATGCCCTTGATCTCCAGGAAAGAACTATGCCTGGGTCAGAGGCCTGGAGAATGGAGTTCTAGGGTGAATCATATGTCTGCTGTCTACAAAAGCCCCTGAGTGGCCAAGTGGTGAAGGTGGAAAATGGCCAGGGTATGATGCCTTCCACCCATTGGCAGTATGGTTCTATGGGAACTGTGTTACCACACAAGGCCATGGGACAAACTCACATCACCCCTGAGAGGGCCACTCTCCTTGGACCCCCTCAACTCTCCTAATAGTTGAACACAGTTCTGAGCCTCATCCTATCAGTTGAGGAACAGAGGCAAGGAGAAGGCAAAAGATGGGCCTCTGACCACATGCCCTGGGAGAGGAGGAGCATGGCCCATGGAGGCTTGGCCCTCACCTGCTGTGAAGGACCTTCACCACCCCAGCAAGGCTAGACTCAGGCTTCGCACTCTAGGCTGAGCAGGAGGAGGGGCCCCTTCTGTGACATGATGCCCCATTCACCATGGAATGACCTGCTTCCACTTACTGGACTTTTCAGTTAACCAAGGATTCATATCCTTGGCCCAGGCATGTTGCCCACCAATTACTTAACTCCATCAGCCACCACAGTGAGCCTTTATCACCACAGGCACTCACTGAACCAGTGTTCTTGGAACTGTTTTGGTGAAGATGCCAAAATTCCTTCTGGAGACACTGAGAATTGTTCAGTGTTTTCCAAGGACACTAGAGAAGCCCTGGTCTCACCGGACCGGGAGGCCTCATGGCTACAAGAACCCTGACAAGTGACTGATGCCTGGGACTCTGGGATTGTAGTTTACTATGTCCTTTCCTGTCTGGATACTTCAGGAACCCTTCACAGAACCTTCCCACCTGCCCTGAGCTGCACAGGCTGGACTCATTCCCACTATTGGTGTGGTGTCCCCATCTAACTCTCAGGCATCAATGCAGGTGGTACCTCCTCAGAGGCTGCTCTGAACTACCCAGCTGAACTGATGTCACTGTCTTTTGTCTTCCTGTCCCTCTGCTCCAGGTTCACCTCCAGGAGCTAGTGGGCAGCCTGGTGCTGCTCCTGCCGAGCAAGCATGCATTCACACACCAGAATGATGTCCTCACTATCCAGCAGGTGCAGGTGGAGCCAGTGCTCCTGCAGTTACTCCACCAAGGGTTCTGCCTGGGCCAGGTCATCCTCTAGATCCCAGCACAGCCTTCCTGTGAGTGCAACCAGTCATGAGGCTGAAAGGCTAGACTACCTGCTCTCTTGCAGCAGTACCAGGAAGCCCTGCATTGCCACTTGGGCCAAGGGTGTGCTCTGCCAACACAGAGAGCAGTCACTGAAGCACTGGCCTTGGTCACCACACACTGCACATGGCACTGCCCACACCCTCTCATCCTCAGACCTCCTCCACACAGCCTACCCAAGTAAAGGCAGGGATGGGGGCCAGAAGCCCTTCAGAATTTCCTCCCAAACCACCAAATAACACAGTCTTCAAGGAACTCTGGTTAAGGGTCATGCTCATGCCCAGGGCCACCCTGCACAGCACCTTTGTCACTGAACCTCTCCTCTGTCCCCCTGGGCCACACTGGCTCAGCCAGCTGAGGGTCCCATCCCCAGCCTGGCCCAACAATGAAAAATGTGCGCAGGGAAAGGAAAGCCCCTGCTTAGCAGACTCTGTCAGGTCATGTCCTGTATGTGTGCTTTGACTCACTTCCCTTCCTGGGAGCTTGTGAGGTGGTCCATAGAGCTGCCCCACTTGACAGTTGTGGACATCCTGCTAAGAGAGTTGAGGCAATTTCCTAGGGTTGCCATGCAGGTGACCCCAGCAGTCTGGTCTCCATGTCCATGCACCAAACCATCTACACCCAGAAGGCAGCTCTGTCCCCCAAGAAACACGGGTACACCCCCACCTTGAACCTCTAGATCTTAGCACTGGCAGGTGGACACCTGGGCCTTCTGCATTTTCCCTCAGTTTATACAAATCTTACAATGTGCACATATACCCATTTTCATAAGAAAAAAGAGAGGTACCAATTGCTTCTACCACCCTGAGACTGCCTGATATCACACCTGTGGCCTTGCCCATATACTCAGTCCTGCCACATGTTCTGTCAAAGGAGGACTAGAGTTTGCTGAAGTATGTACCCCATGGACACTTAGGCACATCCTAGTGTCTGCCTTTCCAAACAGAATGGCTTTGTTCAAATCTGGGCTCTTTCCTCTATAAGATGGACTTCTAAGTGTGAAGTTAAAGTGGAGTGGGATATGGGCATCAAAATTATTCACTGATATTGCCAAACTGCATTCCAAAGGGCAGCAAGAACCTACAGGTCCTTAAAGGACAGATTGCTGGGCCTGTCTGTCCTGCCAGTCTGGTGGTCTGCTCTGTCATTCTCATTCTCTCCATCCTGGCTGATCTTTGGCAGGTGCTTTTGAAATTCCCAGACTAGGTCTTGCCAGCCCCAGTTGCTGCTCTTCCTTCTGTCTGCACATTGCCCCACCAAGGTGACTGGCTTTAGTTTCCAGACCCTGCCTCCCAGGTTTTAGTGGCATACCTGTCTCCAGACCCTGACTCAGGACCTTGACCTGCAGCCCAGGGGTGACCATGATCTTCTGTGCACTGCAGGAGGCTCTGGACTTCAGATTAGGGGAAGAAGACCCTGCACCCCTCCTCAAAAGAGTGTCATTTATGGGACTTCCACTTGCAGAGGGTTCCTCTCACCACCCTCATTTGCTTCAGCACAGACCCTTCCCCACCAGACTCTTGGAAGAGGCAGGGAATGGGGAGGGATAGCTGGAGGCAAGGCTTCCACTGCAGGTAAGCAGCTTGACCCAGCGACCAGAATTTAAGATCAGAAATGGATTCATTTGTGGACCCTTGTTTTGAATTGGACCCCAGGCCTTTCCAGGCCTGGGTATTTAAAGGGAGAATGGAGTAGAGGAAACCTGCTGGACATCTGCACTGCAGGGGACCCCCACTTGCCCAGTACCCCAATATCTGTTGGGGAGGCCCATAGCTCTGCATGGAAAGGACCAAGCAAACCCCTTGGCATCCTGCTGTGGTGGCCCCACTTCTCAGTCACTTCTCAGAGCTGTGGGGCTTCCCTCAGATCCTGTGCCTCTGGCTATTCCTCCAGCCACCCCCACCCAGACTCAACCTGGGATCCAGGGTAGGCTTCTCCCTGCTGATATTTACATCTGTTCAGGGGTGAGCACTTGCTCCAGGAGGTCTCTGCCTACAGCTTTGGGGAAAGCCCTGGTGCCAATGCAGTGCCACAGACCACAGCCAGGGCCATGCAAGGTCATGGGTACTACAAATGTAGTCTGTACCCACTCCTATCCTGCCCATGAGTGCTGACACCACCCCTTAACCCGGGTCTGCCTTGTTTCCTGTGCATGGGACTTGGGGGCACCCTTGACATTTTGCAAAGCCCTGTGGAATTGTGGTTCCCCCAGGAAGGGACTGGGCAGTTTCTACCAAAGCTTCTGGACCATGTGGTGAAGAACACTTGGTGGGACCCCATGCCCCTGTGCTCCCACACCCTTTGGCACCCTGTCTGTGACCCTACCCTGCCTACTCTTGTGACCTACCAGGCCAGGGTCCTGCTGGTGGGAGATCTGTCCTCAGAGCCCTGAAGGAGAGCCCACCATTGACCTGGGCCCCTGGGGAGTGGATGTTGGTGGGCAAGTGGGAGCAGAAGTGCAGGCTGTGAGGAGTGCAGGGGTCAGGGATAGTGGGAGGTGTAGGAAGTGATGAAATTTGAGCCTCCACTCCTTTGACCCCAAGGTACTCTGCTGAGGCAAGGCTGGTTCTAGAAATGCTAGTTGCATAAATGGCTGGGATAGGAAATCTCTTGCTCCATAGTTCCATGACATGGGCATCCCCTGCTCTCTGCGGCCTGCACCACCCTTTCTGGCTCATGGGAGCTGGACAGGAGGAGGACAGCACCTTTGCAAACCCAGACCCCAAGGAGGCAGTGGGCTGGGTCTGAACAGAGGCTTCTGTGGAAGATGCTGGTCCTTCGCCCCCAGGTATTGTGTGTGTGGGTCTCTGATGGACAAGCTGGAGGGGTCTGGAGGGGGCAACTTTCAGAGCAGAACGCTGCAAGGCAACCTCAGAGACACTGAGCTTTGCCCTGACACCTGAAGGCCTGATCTCTCCTTGACCTTGGGCATGGAGGCTCAGCTGCACAATGGAAAGAAGGGGAATGAGGCCTGAGGATGTCCTGGGGACATTAAGTGTTCTCCTTGACTTGGTCAAGTCATTGTTGGTAATTACTAAACTGCTAAAATCCTGGCTTCAAACATCTTCTAGTGAATATGTGAATGGTAAACATCCTCGTGAATACCATCCTCCCACTTGTGGAGCTTGCAGTTTTAGGCAGCAAATCAAAGGCTGGGTTTTGAGCCTCGACAAGCAAGGAAGACCTTCTCAAGGTGAGAGATGGAGGCTTTGCACTTTTAAAGAGTGGGCAGGGCTACCTGGAAAGAAAGAATTCTGACTTTACTGCTTAGCATGTGCAAAAGAATTAAGTAAGAAGGTAAAATCTTCTGAATTAGTTCAAGTGAGAAACTGGGAACACTCCATAGATCTGGTGGCATGTTTGCCACATAAACCATGGATGTGCAGAGGATGGACTCAGAGTCAGAGGAGGACCACTTCCTGGCCTGAAAAGTGATCATGATACATTTTACAATAAAAACGCCTTGCTACAAAACAGCTTTCAAGACAGGAGCACACCTGGACAGCATAGAGGTAAAATGATATGTGCCACACTACTAAACCCTGGTTGCTCCTGGAGGGATGAAATAATAAGGCATATTCATTTTCTCCTGTCAATCAATCTTTTCTCATTTTTTTAAGATGATGCCAAGGTTTTCTATTTTTAAATCTATTTTTAAGGAGTGAAAGGCAAAACAAAGATATTACCAGGGCTGAGTCAGAGTGATCCTGACCAACTGTAGTGAGGTTCAAGCATTGGGACAAGGGTGGAAAGTAGATGGATGTGAGAGGACTTCAGTCTACATTTGAGCAATTCTTTTACTGTAGCAAATCTCCTACTTACAGTGAAACTTTCTGGGAATGTGGTCATGGGGCCTTTCTCTAAGACACACTAGATCCTCAGTAAATATACTCATTACCCATAAATCACTAATACATTTTAACCAGAAATGTAACCTGCCAAAATGTCGTATAAAGTACTATGCACTTTTAAATTAGATTTAAGACCAATTTCACAAATTCTATGATTCTAATTTTTCATTCTTTGAAAAACAGTTACTTTTTTTGGTTGCTGTGAACTCATTAAGTCCCAGGTAAGATGTTTCTGATTAAAAATGTGTCTTACCTGACATTTTGAGCTAGGCTGACTGTTCTCTTTTTACTATCAAGAAATAGGTGCAATAAACTTTAAAACACTTTCCAAAAGACCTCTGCCAGTAAGTGGCAGCTCAGATTTTGAACCCATGATTGTTAGACTCTAAAGCTAACACTCCTAAACTCAGCACTTCAGGGCAAATTCTTTGTAACATTCATATTTAATGGAGCTTAGTATACCAGCAAAAGGCAGTGTCAGCATGTATTTAACCAACACCCATTGCAAACTTAGGCTGTCTTTCTCCTTCTCCTCCCTGCTCTTAATCTGAAATGTAACCTTTAACACATCTTAAACATACATGCCCTGCATTTCTCAATTTTCTTTTCTTACCTGAACCCATACTAGATCTGGGGTGGATTCTCAGGTCAATTACTTAATATCTGTGACCTTGGGCAACTTACTTACTGATCCTCTTAAAAACTAGGGATAGCAATAGGATAGGATTGATCTCATAAATTTGAGATCATTGGGATCATGACAGTCATCATCATTTTGTTTCCTGCATACACTGTTGATTCTTAACACTTTCAGCATCTGGTAGGGCAAGTTCCCTCTTATTCCTTTTCCTTTTCAGAAAACTTCTGGCAATTCCTGCACATTCCTCTATCATAGTTAGCTGAACACATTTGTTTTAACTCCTGATGACAGAAGGCTGAAAGATCATGTAGATCAGCCTCCTAATGAGCCCACCTCTCTGCTCCATGGAATTAAGTTTCTCAGGGACTCCACTGAGGAAACACCTCACCAGGCTTATGGCCTTGAAGTCTTCTCAATATTCTTGGGGTAAAATCACTTTGTTTCTTGTATACAGTGTTTATTCTTAACAGGTTATCCAATAGCTGGTAAGGTATGTTCTCTCCTTTTCTTTTCCTCCTTTATAACTTTTCTGGCAATTCCTGCACTTTCTTTCATCCTAATTTGTTGGTAACATTTTTAAAAATCTCTTTATGGACAGAAAGCTGTAAGTTAAGTTCCCTAGGGGCTCCCATGAGTAACTAGCAGTACTATTTTGTGGATATGAAAGAGGTTTAAAGGGAAAGTCTAAGGTCATGTATATTATTAAAGGAAAGCTAAAAAATGTAACATGAAACTATATAGCATAGTAAATACATATGTGAAATATGAATATGGGTAAAATTGCATATATAAGACCATTTTTCTTTGAAGCTGAGCAATATAAGATGTTCATATCAGACCAAAAAAAAAAAAAAAAAAAAAAAAAAACTGCTGTAAGGACATGAAATACATGCTTCCCCTTCCCACTAGTTATTTGTGTAGATTGCTGGAAAGCATGGTGTGGAATTGACCAGCAGTCCATCCTGGAAGGTTTTGCTACAGCAAACACAGGACTCTAGGTATAGTAATCATTAACTGGCATGTGTGCTGTTCCTCATTGTTGTGTTCATGTGACCTCTCACTGTTGCGTATGTGTGGCCTCTCATTGTTAATCATTTACTAGGCTATGTAAATACCCTCAAGCTGCTCTATGCATTAGCAAAACTCCCTCTTTGTGCTGTCTAGCCCTATATAATCTTTGTTATCCAATGTATGGTACAGTTGCTGCCCAATGGCTGTCATTGGGACATGTGGGTATATAAATGGCATGACTTCTGCTGGCCTCCCCATCTGGTTTCTTTGAAATATCAAAGTATTCAGTCAGCCTTCCCAGACTCGACCTTCCTTCATTACACCCATTATGCTAAGTGAAAGAAACCAGACACAAAGTACTACATATTGTATGATTCTATTTATATAAAATGTAAATATAAATCAATTTATAAAGTTTAAAATTAGATTAATAGTTATATAAGGCTGGGGAAGGAATGCTAAGGGGTTTGGAGTTTTTCTTTTTGGAGTATCAAAATTTTTCTGTTGTGAAAACACAACATTGTCATTATACTAAAAGCCATTGATTATACATTTTGGATAGAATGTATGGTATGTGAATATATCTCAAAAACACTGCTTAGTAAATTAAAAAAATGTGCATGAATTGCCAAAAATAGCAGCTGTGTACAGCAGGGGAAGCATAGAGAGATTGAGAGTTGAAGAATTTTCTTGTTAGTTTGTCTGTTTTTTGTTTATTATTGAAATAATGAAAATTCTCTAAGAATGATTGAAATGATGAATGCACAGCTATTTGATTATACCAAATACCACTGAGTGTACACTTTGGCTGAACTGTATGTTTTATAAATATGTATCAATTTTGTTGGGCATAATCCTTCTGGACCCTTGGCTGGAACAAAATCACCAGGACCAAGTCTTCTGGGTAGCTCTGTGTGAAACAAACACCTTCCAGGAGGGGAGAGAGGGTGTCTAATGTCCAGGGTAGAAGTTCATGGAGACCACAGGGAACATAGATGGTGCATGAGAGAGTAATTGAGTCCTTCCTTTCTTGGGGGCTGGACAGTGTCCTTAGAAGGCAGACTGGCATGGGGGCAGGGAATGGGAAAAGACAAGCCTCAATTTACAGCAGCCCCAGCACTAAAGCACATACGTAGGTACTGCCTTTTTTCTAGCTGTAACAGAAATGATTCATAGTTACAGCCTTGCTCTAAGAGTCAGATATGTTTGAGGATTCTGGGCCTAAGTTGAAGACACAGATTTTTCAGGTGAGATAAAGCCCTGCAAGGCCTCTCCCCTGGGGTATGGTCTAGGCCCCTCCTAAGAATTTCCTCTTCTGTCATCCTGTCCTCTACCCTCACTCCTCAGAGCAAGGACACAGCAGGCGGGGGCCAACCCTCCCTGCAGCCTGTATCCACAAGATCACACCATGCTTCCCTGAATGCTTTTCTTCCAAACAGGCCTGGGAGTAGGGTGAGGTGAGTGAGGCATCAAAAAACTGAGTCATCAAGATAAGTAATGTCTTGATGAAATATTCTTAAAAATTGAACTTAATGCCAATGAATCCATGATGACAAAAATTTCAAAATTTTAAATATATGCAGCTCAGCATTACTGATATTTTCTTTTTGGCTCAGGCTCCAAGTGGGCTAACAATGGTGCACCCACACAAGGCCCTGTTCACTGGCTGTAATCCCTCTTTTCCTCAGGTCCTAAGTCAGATGTGGGGAGGGGGACAGGCAGCTTAGAGCCCAGGTTCTGTTGATAGAGCATAAGTGCCAGATGCCTTGCTCAGGCCACCTAATCTGCATAACACCACTATTTAATTTTTTTTTCTAGTGGTTACCCTAGGGCTTATGATACACATCCAGTCTACCTTCAAGAACATTACACCAATCCATGTTTAGTGTGAGAACCTAACAAACAGTCCATGCCCAGTTCCTCCCTCCCATCCCTTGTGCTTTTACTGTCATACTTTTGACTTTCACTTATGACATAACACATTAGACATTGCCAAGTTTTTAGACAATTAGTTATCTTTTAGAATGGTTAAAAATGATTAAGTCTATGTTATATGTTTACCTTTCATTTTCACCATTTCCATTCTCTTCATTTGTTTTGTGGAGCCAATTTTTGGACTGGTGTAATTCCTTTGCTTGAAGAACAATTTTATCATGTCTTGTGTGATTCAAATCCTTTCATTTTTAAATGATTTTGTTTTTATGACAATTCTTAATTTTTCCTTCATTTTTGAAAGATAGTTTTGCTAGGTTGGCTTTCCTTTAGTTACTTTAAAGCTCATCCTCCAATTTGCAAAGTTTCTGACAAGAGCCTACTGTATTCCTTATTTTTGTTCCCCTGTATGTCATGTTTTCAGCACTTTGAATTTATGATTAGGTGTGCTGTGTGTATGTGTACAGTTGATATATATTCTGCTTTAGGCTCTGAGCTTCCTTAATCTGTAGTTTGGTGACTTTTATTACTCTTAGACAATTTCAAGTCATTTTCAAATATCTCTTCTGTTCTTTTCTTGCTCTTCTTCTGGGATCCCAATTACATATTTGTTGGGTCATTTGATATGGTCCCACAGATCTTGGATGCCCTGTTCTGTTTCATTTTATAGTTTTCCTATTTCAGTTTGTATAACTTCTATTGACCTGTCCTCAATGATTCTTTCCTTGGCTGAGTTGAGTTTAGAGATGAGCCAACCCATAGAAGGCATCTTTCTTCTCTATCATGTTGAGAGGGAGAGGGGAATTGTTATTGTTTCATTCCTACATTTCTACTTGATTATTGTTTTCCTCTCTCTGCTAAAATTTCCAAACTGTTCAAGCTTGGATTTCACCTTTCCCACTAAAGCCGTTAACATAATTTATAGTTACTTAGCATTCCCTATTGGAAATAAAAATTCATTTAATAAAAAGAATAAAATTCCCTGTTGGATAGTGTCAAAACTTGGGTTTGTTATCTGAGTTCAGTTTTGTTGATCACTTTCTCTTCTGACAGTGTTTTTTTTCCCTCTTACATTTTATTGTGGTAGTATTTGGACAAAAGTCAGCCATATTCTGCGTGACAATAAAAGTGAGATGAATAGTATTTATGTTTCATGAGGCTTGCACCTCCTCTCCTAGGCCATTGGGGTGGGAGGTTGAGTCAATCTGGTCAGTAGTTGAGCTGGGTTTATATTTTGTTTTATTATTTGTTATTTACAAAATTTCTAAAATTTACAAAAACTATACCCACCAAACAATTGACAGTTCCTCCCTCTTCCCATCTCTTGGTAACCTCTCATTTATTTTCTGTCTGTGAAATTGCTATTCTAGATGTCATTTAACTGGATCATATATTATATTTCCTTATGTGCCAAGCTTATTTCACACAGTAATGATTTCAATTGTAGAATATATCAGAACCTTATTCTTCTATATGTCTCAATGATATTCCATAGTATGAATGTATAAGGTGGGGAGCTAGAGAGTGCACTGCTAAGCACTGAGGACAGATTTATGAGTGGACATGGCAAAGCCCAGGAGCCCCAGATTAGTCTTTTGGGGGCATTTGTGGGGGTAGGTACAGGACCTGGGTGAGGCCCCACACTGCAGGAAAACAGGACCACCCAAGAAAGATGCAGCAGGAAGTATGTGGGACTTCCTGTGCAGAGCAGCTGTTGGACCCCAAAAGGAATTGGGGTGCCTGCTGGGTGGGGTTCAGAAAATCTATGAAAAGGGAAAGGAATAAGGGGAAACATACCCTACCAGATGTTGGATGAACTGTTAAGAATAAATAGTGTATACAGAAAACAAAGTGGTTTTACCCCAGGGCCATTGGGAAGGCTTCAAGTTCAGTAGCCTGGTTAGGAGTTTCCTCAGGGGAGCCCCCAAGGAACTTAATTCCTTGGAGTGGCGAGGTGGGCTTATTAGGAGGCTGATCTACATGGTCTTTCAGCCTTCTGTCATCAGGAGTTAAGACAAATGTGTTCAACTATGATAGAGGAATGTGCAGGAACTGCCAGAAAGTTTTTGAAGAGGAAAAGGAATAAGGGGGAACTTGCCCTACCAGATGCCGAATATGTTAAGAATTGAGAGTGTATGCAGGGAAACAAAATGGTGATGACTGTCATGATCCCAATGATCTCAAACTGATGAGACCAATCCTATCCTATAACTATCCCTAGTTTTCAGAAGAGGAGAGGTGGTACAGAGGATTGGGAAGTTTCCCAGGATACAGAGCTATTAAGTAATTGACCTGAAAATCCACCCCAAATCTAGTCTGCATTCAGGGGAAAATAGAAAATTGGAAAATACTGGACAAGTATGTTTAAGATGTGCTAAACATTACATTTCACATTTGAGAGCATGGAGAAGGTGAAAGACAGCCTAGGTTTGCTATGGGCATTTGTTAAATGCATGTTGGTGCTGCCTTCTGCTGGTATACCAAGCTCCATTAGATATGAAGATTAAACAGAATTTGTCCTGAAGTGCTGAGGTTAGGAGTGTGGGCTTTAGAGGCTAACAAACATGGGTTCAAAATCTGAGCTGCCATTTACTGGGAGAGGACTTTTGGAAAGCATTTTAAAGTTTACTGGACCTGTTTCTTTATAGTAAATAGGGAACAGTCAGCCTAGCTCAAAATGTAAAGTAAGACACTGTAAAAAAGAAACATCTTACCTGGGACTTACTGAGTTCACAGCAAACAAAAAAAGTAACTGCTTTACAAAGAATGAAAATTAGAGACATAGAATTTGTGGAACTGTTTTTAAATCTAATTTAATAGGGCATAGTACTTTATTTGACATTTTGGCAGGTTGCACTGCCAGCTAAAATTTATTAGTACTTTATGGGTGATGAGTATTTACACTAAATATCTAGTGTGTGTTAGAGCAAGGCCCCATGACCTCATTCCCAGAAAGTTTCACTCTAAGTAGGAGTTTTGCTGCAGCAAAGAGCTGCTCAAATGCAAACTGAAATCTTCTCATTTCCATCCAGTTTTCATCCTTTTTCCAATGCTTGAGCCTCAGTACAGTTGGTCATAATGGCTCTGACCCAACCCTGTTTATACCTGTTTTGCTTTCTACTGCTTAAAAATAAACTTAAAAATAGAAAATCATGACATCATCATTTTAGAAAAATTAGAAATGGTTGATAAGCAAAAAGGAGAAAATGAATATGCTTTATTATTTCATTCCTCCAAGAGCAACCAGGGTTTAGTAATGTGGCACATTTCATTTTACCTCTATGCTCTCCAGGTGGGCTTCTGTCTTGAAAATTGTTTTGTACTGCACCATTTTTGTTGTACAATGTATCATGATCACTTTTCCGCCAGGAAGTGTTCTTCTTCTGACTTTTGAGTCCACCCTCCGCACATCCGTGGTTTATGTAGCAAACCTGCCACCAGACCAAACCTGCCACCAGACCCGTGGTGTACCCTGATTTTCACTTGAGCTAATGGTAAAATATTTAACTTCCTACCTAATTCTTTTGCACACACTAAGCCATGAAATCAGAACTCTTTCTTTCCAGGTAGCCCTGGACCACCCTTTAAAGTCAATACACCTCGCCTATAAAATAATGTCCAGATAATAAAAAAATAAATAAATAAATAAAGTCAATGCAAAGCCTTTATGTCTCACCTTGAGTGACATGGAGCTATGGAACAAGGGATTTCCTATCCCAGCCCCTTCTGCAACTAGCATCTCCAGAACCAATCTTGCCTTTCCAGAGTACCTTGGGGTCAAGGGCGTGGGTGTTGCTCAAAGTTTATCACTTCCTCCATCCTCCCAATCCCCTTCCCATTGCAGGGGTGGGAGTTCTGGCTCCTTCCGCCCTCCTCACAGCCTACTGCCTACAGCCTACTGTTGTGTGGAACTTCCCCTCCCACCTGCCCACCAGCATCCACTCCCCAGGGGCCACTTCCTAATGGTGGGTTCTCCTTCAGGGCCCTGAAGACACACACCCCAGCAGCAGGACCGCGTTCTGGCAAGTCACAAGAATGTGCAGGGTAGGGGCACAGAGAGGGTGTCTGAGGGTGCGGGAGCCTAGGGGAATTTGAGCCGCTGATGGCGGCCCTCAGCGGGCCATTCATCCTGGGGTCCGGAAGCTCTGGTAGGAACTACCCAGCGCCGTCCTTGGGGAAAGGCAATTACTCAAGGGTTTGAAAACTGCCAAGAGCGACCCCAAGTCCCTTTACAGGAAACAATGCAGACCCGGGTCGAGGGGCGGGGTCGGCCCTCCTGGGCGTGATTGAAGCAAGGCATCTCCCACATTTGTAGCGCCCACGATCCCATGCGGCCCTGACTGTAGGCTGTGACACAGCTTTGGCGCTGTGTCCTTCCTGACCGCGCCGGTGAAGGTGCTTGGAGTACGTGCTCAGCCTGACTGGACGGAAATGGCGGCGGAGGGCAGCCTATCCCAGGACCCCTGGGTAAGTCTGGGTGGGGGCAGCTGGGGGAATGGCCAGATGCGCGGGACCCGAGGGAAGCCCCGCAGCACTGAGAAGTGGGACAACCACAGCAGGATGTGGCAGGGCATGCGAGGGCCTTTCTATGCAGAGCTGTGGGCCTGCCCTGACAGATATCGGAGTGCTGGGCAGGTGGGCGTCCCCTGCAGCACAGACGCGCGGCAGATTTACTCTACTGCATTCTCCCCTTAAATACCCAGGCCTGGAAAGGGCGGGCGCCCAATTCAAAACGAGGGTCCACAAATGAATTAGTTTCAATCCTAAATTCCGGTGTCTGGGTGAGACTACTCACTTGCATTGGCATCTTCTCTCCTGCTATCCCATCCTATTCCCTGCCTCTTCCAAGAGTCTGATGGGGGAAGGGTCTGTGCTGAAGAAAAATGGGTTATTGAAAGGAACCCTCCCCCAGTGGAAGATCCCAGGAACACTGCCCTTTCGAGGAGGGTTACAGGGCCTTCCCCCCCTTATCTGAAACCCAGAGCCTCCTGCAGTTGGTGAGATGTGCACAACAACATGGTCACCCCCGGGCTGAAGGTGAAGGTGTCCAGTCAGTGTCTGAGGAGAAGTTGCCCACTAAAATCCAGGAGGTGGGGTCCAAAGACTAAAGCAAGTCACCCTTGTGAGGCAATGTGCAGAGGGAAGGAGGAGCAGCAGCTGAGGCTGACAAGAACCATCCTAGGATTTCCAGGGGCACCTGCCAAAGGTCAGCCAGGATGGAGAGAATGAGAAAGAAAAAGCAGACCACTGGGCTGGTGGGACAGACAGACCCAGCAGTGGGCCCTTTATGGACTTGCAGGATCTTACCGCTCTTTGGAATGCAGTTTGGCCATATCAGTGAAAACTTTTGATGTCCATATCCCACTCCAATTTATCTTCACTCCTTGAAGTCCATCTTATAGAAAAAAAAGAGTTCAGAGGTGAACAAAGCCATTCTGTTTGGAAAGGCAGGCACTAGGAGACACCTAAGTGTCCATGGGGGACATGCTTGAGCAAACTCTAGTCCTCTTTGGCAGAATATGTGGCAGGACTGGATCTATGGGCAAGGCCTCAGATGTGATATCAGGCAGGGTTAGGGTGGCAGAACTTGGTCCCTCTCTCTGTTTCTGATGTGAAAACAGGTGTATGTGCATATTGTGAGATTTGTATAAACTGAGGAAAAATGCAGAAGCCCACTAGCCCCACTAGCCAGTGCTTAGCTCTGAGGAGCCCAGAAGAGTGTCTGGGTGGGGAGAACCCATGATTCCCAGGTGTTAGCGTGTTCTCTGGGTGTAGATGGTATTGTTCCCTGGGCATGGACACCAGCTTGTTGGGGTCAGCTGCCCAGCAATCTTTGGAAGTTGTCTCAACTCTCAGAGCTGGATGTCTACACCTGCCAAGTGGGAAGCTCTATGGGCTGCTTCCCATGCTCCCATGAAGGGAAGTGAGCCAAAGCACACACAGAACCTCACCTGGCCAGGGTTGGAAGGTGGCACTGCTAAGTAGGGGCTTTCTTTTCTTTGAGTCTTTTGTTCATTTGTTAGACCAGGACAACATTTACTTCTTTGTGTTTTTCAGCATTTTTTGAGTAAAAGTTTGTTGAATCTTCCTCCAGAATCAAAATGTTCAAAAGGAGACAGTGATGCTTGTCAGTGTTTCAGTTGGTTCTTTGCTGCAGTGGAAACATCTGTGAGACCTGCCTGGGTGCTTCCTGACTGATCTGGAAGGCATGGGATATCCTTGTGGCAGGTTCTGGGGAAATCCTGGTGCAGCAGGTGGTGGGCCCATCGAGCCATGAGCACAGAGAAGGAATCAGACCTGAAACCCAAGTGCCAATTGTAGGACCAATGTGGAGGATGCTAAGTGCCAGGAGACAGAATGTCTGAGTGGGGCCATGTGGACAGGGTGCGCAGGAGGGGCCTCTTAGGTGCATGGGCCAGCATGGCCAGAGTGCAGAGGAGAGACTAATGGATGGATATGAGCTGTAGGTGGCAGCCCCTTGTACTCAATTAATGCTTGGTCAGAGTTGCTCTTGGACTGTGTTCTTTGGGGGATTGGCAGGAAATTGTCAAGGGCTTCAGACCCCCTCCCTTTGTTTTTCTCGGGTGGGTTCATATCGCTCTGCGGTGCCTCATGGAGGTGGTCTGAGGATGGGAAGTGTGGGTGGTGCCCCATGCATTGCATGGTGATTAGCCTGTCCTTTTTTCACTGTCCTCTCTGTTGGCAGAGCAGAACCCAAGTCCAAGAGGCAATGCAGAGTTTCCTAGAACTGCTGCAGGAGAGTAGGGACACCTGCTCATGGCCATGGACCTGGTGGCCCTGGTGGGATGGATATGCTGGAACCTGCAGGTCAGCCACACCTAGGTGGGGTCCTTGGGTGAGGTCCTGCTGGAAAGCCAGCTTCACCTTCCCCAGCTGGGCAGCAAGGACATGGTTCTGGTGTGTGCACATGGGCTGGCCCAGTAGGAGCAGCACCAGCTCCCCACTGGCTCTTGGAGGTAGGCCTGGGGCAGACAGCAGGAAGGTAAGACGGTACCCTGAGCACAGGCAGGAGTGCTCTGCACATGTCCAGGTAACACATCTGGAGACCCAAGGCCCCTGACCTCATTTAGCAGCAAACCTGACCCATGTTTGCATGAAGCTATTGAAGCCTTTATTTTCCTACTTAGTATGATCATTTGTCTGGTAGATTACAGAATGCTGGTCCAGATGATGCTGGGAGGGCGGGTACAAGTTAAATGGTGTAGGCCTCATGTATCTTCCTAAACTCTTACAATTCTGAATTCAAAAGAGCACCTGGTCCAAATGGTTTCAAATGAGTCTTCTTCCTTCTCTTTCACCCCATAATACAACCCATGCATAACTTATGTTGACTTTACCTTCAGAATGCTCCTCAATTCTACCCAGTTGTATCTATTTCCACTCCTTCCTCCACAAAGCTAACACACTATCTACCTGAAACTCCCCCAACCCACTTTCTTCTGTCTCTAGAATGTGTTCTTAACTCAGCTATAACAGGGATTTTGCAAGGGCAAAGGGGGCCATGAGAGGTGCCTGCTTCAGTGGCTCCTAGTCCTCTCACTCAGGCCCTGTCTGCTGCCCTTCAGGTTTCCTGATGGCCATGCTGGCTGCCCTTCTGTCTTAGGCCTCCTGATCTCATTCCCCTACTCAAGACCTTTGCACATGCTATTTCCTCTTCTAGGGGCTGGAGCCTGGCTTCTGGTGTGACTTGTGACTTCTGACCTATGAGGTTTCTGTGTCATTGTCACTCATCAGGGAGACTATCACAATTGGCCCCATCCAGGTAGCTCATCCTTGTTGCCACTTCCACGGTTCTTTCCTTGGTTTTAATTTCCATACCATTTATTAGTTTATCTTGGCATTTTCCTTCTGCCCTCACTGCACCGCAGGCCCATGAGGAGGAGCTGCCTTGATTTTGCCTATCACAATATCCACCAACACCCCCCACAAACCTGGACCACAGGAGGGCTCAGTCATTGTGAATTAGCCAAAGTAAATGAGTGATGAGGCAGACAAGGGAAGGCCTGATCAAAATTGTAGTAAAGGCCAGGAAGTTGGCCAGAGTCATTGGATAGCAGACCCCAGGGGAGAGGTGGCACTAGCTCAGTGGGTGGTCCTGGGAGGCCTCCCTGAGGGGTGCCCCTTGTGCTGAGGTCTGAAGGTATGATAAGGCCACTACTCCAAGAACAGGGATGATTCCAGCCTGTGCAGTACAACCAGGGCAGGTGGGGAGGTTGCGTGAAGTGTCCCTGATCCCACAGGTGGGGACTGGATAAAGCCAAGACCACAGAGGCCCAGGCCAGGGTCCCACAGCTATGAGAAGTCGCCACCCAGTAGTCAGGGCTTTTCTAGTGTAATGGAGAGAATGCTGAACAATTCTCAGTGTCTCCAGAAGAAAATCTGGCCTCCTCACTACAACCCTCCAAAGAATACATGGTCAGTGAGTGCTTGTGGCATTCAAGGCTTGTGCAGGCCACTGGGAAATCTCACCAGGGTGGCTGATGGAGTTATGTAGATGGCCAGCACACCCAGACCAACACTGTGTCCTTGTGTATATGGAAAGTTGTTAATGGAAGCAGGTCATGTTAGGTCAACATGATCTGTGCATCCTGGCCAGGCACAGAAGGTGGTGGTTCCTTCATGGAGGACAGGAGCTTGGTTTCCTGTTCTCATGTATCCAGGAGGATGAAGGCAGCCAGGGCTCAGCATGTTCTCCTCACCAGGGTTGCCATTCATCACTGCAAAGTAACCAGGAGCTAGTGCAGCTCTGGAATGACATCCACTATGAAGTGGAAAGGAAGAGGCTGGGCATGGCTATGCTGACCCTTGTGCAGAGGTTCTGCTGCAGGAAGAAGTGTGCATGGGGTTTGGGTTTGTGCTTACCCCATAGAGCTCCTCCAGGAAGATGTGTCCACAGGTATGGGTTTGAGGCTTACCCCACGAGGCTCCCCCAAGGAAGAGGTGTGAGCTGGGCATGGGTTTGTGCTTTTCCCACAGGGCTCCTCCATGACCCAGGGACTGAGATCATAGAGCTGGGTATGTGGGGCAGGAGAACCTGATGGAACAGGAACAGTCAGAAGATATCACAAGTGTCCCCTTGGCTTGTGTTTCTCCCATGCCTACTATGTGCCATCACCGAGCCTGGCTCATCACTTTCTCTGCCAGTCAAGGTGGGGCTGCAAAGGCAAGCCCCTCAGAACAGGACACCACTGCAGGGCCTGTCCACTCCAAGCCCCCCACACCCTGGGTCCCACCGCACTCAGGTCCTGCTTGAGAGCAACACCTGGGAACCTCTGTGCTGTGTGGGATGGGCTCATCCAATTACTCATTGACTGCTCAGTGAGCACTGCCTGGGTCCTGGGCTTGCTGGAGTCACTAGGAGGGTTGCTCCTGCCTCAGGGATTCCCACTGCTGGGATCACTAGGAGAGGTCACCCCACCCTCAGGGACTCCCACCCTGGGGTCACTAGGAGAAGTGCCTCTGCCCTCAGGAACTCCCACTCTGGGGTCATAAGGGGAACTCCCAGGGGAGAAGTAACTGAATAATTGACAGCTGATCCTTTAGCCACACATCCCACTATCCTGTCCCTCTTCCACAGGTCAGAGCTGCATGCCAAGCTTGTGATGGGGTGGGCAGGATCCTAGGATCCCAGAGAAGGAGCTGGGCTCAAGAGTGGGCCTTGAGGTGTCAGGAGCCCTGTTGTGGCCCTAGACCTGTGGCTCTCACCTGGGATCTGCAGGTGGCCAGCACCTCTGCCTGTGCACCTCTGAGTCTATGGGAGGCAGCTGGTCACACCTCCCCAGACTGAGGACAGAGAGGCTGAGGGGGAGAAAGGGGAGCAGATGGGGGTCCCTGTTCTCACAACCTTCTCCCTCAGTGTCCTTGTCCAGGCACCCACCTCCTTCGTCCCTCTGCCCAGAGGGTCAAAAGAGGCAGAACTTCCCCAGAGAGGTTCACCAGAAGCTGCAGAATATCAACTTGTGTGTTGGCACCAACCCCTACAAGGACCAAAGGGTGAGTGGGGAGTGGGGCTGCTTCCCCCAGGCTGTGCCCTCCCTCAGCTTCTCCTCCCCAGGATGCTCCCTAGAAAGCTCCCCACCCAGACTGCTCCCCCTCCATGATGCTCCTTCTCCCCAAGGATGCTCCCCTTAGCGTGCACCCCATGATGCAGCTCCCCAGAATAGAATCCTGACCCTCAGGATTTGCCCTATAAGATACCCCCAAACCCCTCCCCCCTACTCCTGTGGTACATCCCCCGGGATGGCCCTCTTCCCTCCTTCTCCTCCAGGATGCTCATCTCTCAGGTTACTTGCCCCCACTAGGCTGTCCCTTCCCTGGGGAGCTCCCTTTCAAGAGTCTGAACCCCAGATGTTCCCCCAAGCTGCTTCTCCCCCAGGATGCTCCCCTTAGCATGCTTCCCACAGGCTTCTCACTCACCCAGGCTGCTCCTCCAGGAGTCTCCCCTGTTGAAGCTGCCCCAGGTCTCCTGAGAGTTCTCCAACTACTGTGAGCTAGTGGTTCCAGGACAGGGGCTTTTTGTCTGATGGGCATTGATGCAGTCAGTGGACAATCTGCAGACAAACAGGCTTTGTTTTGCCATATGGAGCCAAAATATTGCCAGTCACATGGTTTAAACCCATGCACATTTAGCATCTCCTGTGTCCAGGCCCTGAGCACTTTCCATGTGAGGGGAAGGAGACAAAGCAAGGGATCACCAGGGAGAGAAGCCCACACAGGGATATGTGAGCCCAGCAGGTAGGGGTCCTGCCTATCAGGGGCTAGTGTGTGGCTGCTGTGCAGGGAGCAGGAGTGAGTGTGGAGTGGGGCAGGAGGGTAGGCAGCCCACACTGGAGGAGGAGGACCCCTGCTGGTACCCTCAGGTCTCAGCACCTGTTCTCTTAGCCCCATCCCAGTTCTTCTCTGAGCTCTGGTCCTTCTAAAGCAAAGAGAAAACTCACCAGGTCAGGTGTAGAGACCCTGGGGACTGGCCTCACCAGGGGAGCCCTACAGACAGACATACACCCCATTGGGGACTGATTGTGTTGTCCACAGGAGAGTGGCTTTGCTGGCCCCAGGACACTGGGATTTTTAAATGGCATCTGCAGCTCTGTAGGGAAACCACCCCCTGAAGCCTGGCCATACTCAGAGCCTGTTGCTGGACCTGTGAAGCTGAAGATATTATAAGCAGGCCTGGAAAGACCCCAGCATATACAGTGGGCTGTCACTGTGGAAAGAGTGAGGGCTGGGGATTCACTGCAGGAGACCCACAGCCTCCCTGACCTTCCATTCACATGGGGTGCAGGGGACTGCATGGATGGACATGGTCCCCAGGAACCCTTGGAAGCCTCTGGGTGCCATCTGGGAGGTGGACACCTAGGCAGCAGGGTCTGCTCCATGTACCCCCCATGTTTGTCAGCTCCGCATGGCAGGGGCTGTACCTCTTGTTCACTGCTGACCCTGCTGTGCCTTTTCTAGAGGAACACTTGGGAGTAAACAGGTGAACGGGCAGGTGGCAGCCCTCAGGCACTTCCAGACCCTGTCTCAGCTGTCCTTCTGGAGATGAGGGTAAACTTGATCTGACTCAGTGTCTTGTCTTGGGCAGGAGCACCTGGCATTGGAGATGACCTTGATGGTTAAGCAGGTCCACAACTGGTTTGACAATTTCCAGTGATGCCAAAGTTCCCTCATCCTGAGCCTGCAGCAAGCCCTGCCAGGGCCATCAGGTGAACCCCACATTGTCATCCAGTGTGGAGACAGGCCTGCATGGTCAGGTGTGTGGCCTGAGGGCCCAGGCTCCTCATGGTTTGAGGGTGGGCTGCTGGGTTCTGACATGCTTCATATTTGTGGTTGTCCTGAATCCATAATTTTGGATTGTTGGTTAAGTCTGAAGAGAGACTGAGTGATAAAGAATAGTGGATTGAAGCAGTGGTGATGTCCTCTGCCAATGAACAGGTGCTGTTACTTGCTAGGAAGCCCTCACTTTTCCAGGGGAAAGAGGCAGGGCATTAGAGCTCCTAGCTTCCCCTCCCTCTAACTCTGCCATGCTTTCCACAGGAAGTAAGGGAAGTGGCCCTCGACAGTTCTGGGAGACCACCCAAGGACTGCGGGAACCACTGGTCCTGGCCCTAGAATTTCCTGGAGATGAGACCCTCTGAAACCCACTGGCTCCCAGATACTGTTGTATCCATGACCAGCAGGACCACCTCACCTGTTCAGCCCCTGCTCTTTTCTGAGGGCAGGAGAGCAGGGCTGGGAGAGGGTGGTCCATGGTAGCTGAGAGCAGAGACAGCTGTACCCCAGGATGGAAGGAGAGCCCTGGCCACAGGTGGGGACAGCTTCCTTCTGACAATGAGAGAGGCAGACTTAGAAAGAAGTATGATGTGCAGCTGTCATTCTAGTTTATTTCTTGTATTTTTTTTCTTTTCAAATGCCATTGAGTTAGTAACAAGCAATGGTATCCCAGTTCCTCCTCTGCCCCAGGCACTCTTTCCAAGAACCACACCTGCACACTCTACTCCTCTTTTCAGGAGCAGGAAGATGATGGAACAATAAGGGGGTGCTGGTAGCCCTTGTGGCTGGCCAAAGCAGAGTTGGGACACCAGCCCAGGCAGAGGACATTGTCTCAGTCTCTCCGTGACACAGTAGTGCATCTGTTCCTCCTTTTCCTTTAAATGCTCTCACATCAGAATTTCTCATGGCTTCCTGGCTGGTTCACTTACAGGCCTGGCCTACCTTGCTGTGACCTTGAGCAGGGTCTCCTGACCTCTCTGTTCCACTGTTTTCCTACCTGTGAAATGGGGTTAATGAGAGGAGTTTCTGTGAGGAGTTGCTTTAGAGGTTATCTGGGATTAACTAAAGGCTTGGAGCTGAGTCTGAGAGACAGGGAACATTCAATGAATATTAATTCTGTAAATCACTAGTTAATGCCTGGTGTTCCTTTAGTGAGTCATCATTTGTTGACAATACTTTGAGGCTGTTGCTAATACTTCTCAGTTTTCAGTCTTGTACCAGTGCTCCATTTGCAGCCATTGTAAACACAACTGCTAATGAATTTCAGGTTTCCAGCAATCATCTTAATTAAGTGTCCCTGGGGCCAGCCTCTCAGGCCCAGCCTCTAGTCCTCTCATCTCACATGCTGCAGGAGGACAGGGGAGCATAACATGACTCCTGATGTGTGGGCCCCACAGCCTACCAGTGCTGAGTCCAGATGGGAACACAGATTCCCAAACATGACTGGAATTTCTTCCCAGGCACCAACCTGCAGGAGCCTCTGTCTACTGAGGGGTGGTGTTTGTTTGTCCCACATGTCTCTGCAGGGCACTGAGATGTTGGTGGATGGTTTGGGCCCCCATACTGACTTCTGGACCCCCATCTGCCCTGGGCCTGGCCTCTGCCTTCTGATTGCTGGCAGTTGACCTGGCAGACCCCACACTGGTCACCTCAGGATCACGGCTGATGTCCCTTACACTGGTGTCATCCATGGAAATTTATTTCTAGAGTGGGTAGCTGGTTGGTCCAGGGCCAGGAGCTGGACTTCATGATACCCCATCTGGACAGCACTGCTGTGCCCCTTACTGCCCTGGATAATCCCAGCCCCATAGGTGGGTCTGCTCTAGACAGGACAATTATTTCTTCACCAGATACCATGACCTTCTTGCCTCTTGTTTCAGGGTACACAAGGGTGGAACGGTCAGAATGTTCAGTTTCATCCAGTGTTGTCTGATTAGAACCAGAAAATGTGTCACTGCAACAGAGGCTCTTCCCAAAGTTATTTCTGATTAATTTTAATTTATTTTGCACAATGAAATATGGTCATGGCTAAATTGCAAGACAGTGAGGAAGGAGTTAAAATGGAAGGAAAGAGCTGCTGCCCCTCTGCTTCCTCCTCCAGTGCTCCCTGACCTTACCTGTTACCACCTGTTGGATAGAGAGTGTGAGCTTCTTAGACTCCCAAGCTCTCCTGTACCCTCATCCCATGGTAGAAATATAATTATGGTAGTTTCTTTCCTACTTTTCATTGTAGTGTTGGATTCCTTAAATTATAGCAAAATCTTGCAGCTTCCCACCTTGTCAGAAAGATACTGGCATTATCAATTCATTCTATCACCTATAAATATATGTATTTATTTTTTTCTCTTAAACATTTTGTTTTAATGGAGTTTCTCATTGCCTTTCTTTTCTCTTACATTATCTACTTTTATCACATCCTCAATTTCTTCCTGCATTTTGAGCTTTTCATCTGAAATCCTTGCTGTTGGGCACCATCCTTCTTGATGTTTCCATCTGGAGTGAGGCCTCCCTAAGCTGGGGTGGATCCTCCTGAATGAGAGTTCCTAGACAGTTTGTCTGGGTTTTCTCCACTTCCAGCATTGTATCTTCTCTCTCAGGACTCCATTGTCTTGTTAGAGAATGTCTTTAGTGATAAGGTACCTGGGAGATAAACTTCAGCATTCTTATCTGTCCTCACAGTTGATTGGCAATTTGGCAGGAACAGAATTCAGAGTTGAAAATATGATTCCCTCAGCCACCTGAAGGTGTTGGAATACTATTTTGTATTTGTAGTGTTGTTGCTGATGGCTCTGATATTTTTCTGCTGTTTAATCCCTCACAAGAAATCTATTTTTCTTTCAGAGAACATTTAAATTATTTCCAATTTTTTGTTTTCATATTTTGTTTTTATATTTCCTTTTTCTTTTTTTTTTTTCTTGTTTGTTTTTGTTTTCTTTGAGCCTTTTTTTGAGGTATGTTGTTTTATTCATTACCTCATTTCCAAAGATTTACCAACTTTTAAAAAAATATGATTTAATTTTTAATCTTGGTGATCTGAAATTTCACAATAATATTTGAGGGTGAGGGTCTTTTATTTTTTTAATTTAAAAAATTTTAAAAGAAGCTTTAGGTTACATAAATGTTACATCAAAAATATAAGGATTCTCATATAACCCACCCCTCCCCCCACACTTTCCCATATTCATTAGTGTGGTACATTTGTTACAATTGATGAATAAATATTGAAGCATTGTAATATCCAAGGACTATAGCTTACATTATAGTTTACACTTTGCCCTACGCAATGTTATAGGTTTTGATAAAATGTATAATGGCCTATATCCATCATTGCTATATCATGCAGGACAATTCCAATATCTCAAAAATGTCCCCATGCTCTACCTATTTTTCCCTCTACCTCCCTTCAGAACTTCTGGTGGCCACTGTCTTTATATCAATGATACAATTTCTCCCATTGCTAGAATAATCATGTCTACTTTAGTTCATAGTTGCTTTCATCCTTTATGTTTGTTCATTCCTCAGTCTTGAGGATTTGGGGATGGTGATACCTGCCCTGTCTTTGATTGAGAGAGGGTTTAGGTGTCATGGAGCAGATAGAAGGAACTATATTGCTTGCAGTTACATACACTCTCTGCTTCCTGGGATGGGCATTGTCCATCATTATCCTTTTGTTAATTGTCCTGGGTGAGTCTGATGAACTGGTGAGTAGGCATTGCAACTCTGCTGAGATTCAGGGCTCAACTGGCATATAAGCAGACCAAAGACTTAAGACTCTGTGACATATATTTAACAAGTATAGTGCTAATTATAGGCTTAAATAAATAAGTCTGTTACATTGGGGAGGACATATTTCTAACTAAGGCCTATTGAGAGGGTGGAGAATTCCTGAGATTCTCTGCCCTGCTTATTGTATCTAGATGACTCTAGAGCCCTCAGGAGCCCAGTGTTTGAGGCAAAGTTTACTGCAGCAGTCAGTGAGATCCTGCTGAGATATGAGACATGAGATATGTGTGACCTCTGGAATAACCTCCTGACATATTTTGAAGTCTCTTAGCCATAAAAACTCATTGTTATTTAGTATTTCCCCCTTTTGGTGAAGGCCTTTTTCTGGATTTGTCATTTGTTCATGCTTGGTAATGATCCCTCAGTACCAGGGAAGTTCATCCCCAGGAGTCATGTCCCAACATGGGGAGAAGGTAGTACATTTGTATGCTGAGTTTGGCTTAGAGTGAGGACACATTTGAGCAACAAAGAGCTTTCAGGAGGTAACTCTTAGGCAATATATAATATTAGGCTAAGTTTCAATTACACTAGGAAAGGTTCATAAGTACCACCATCAATATAAAGTGCCTGGCATAATGGTCTGTCTTTCTTGTCTAGATATCACTCTTGCACTCAGGGGATTTTTGCTACTCTATTAGAGATTGTAGCCGGACTTCCTAGGATAGGAATTCAATATTCTTTCAGTTATTGTGTGGGTCTCTCCCACTGAAAGAATGCCCCATGACCACTTGAACATATTGATATGCCATGAGGCATGCCACAGGTACACCACTCACCACACTTCCCCCATCACCAACAGCCCACACCTGTGATCTTCCACTGCCACAGTTGTGACCTTTGATGATCAAGAACCTCCCCATAAACAAAGCCAAAAAATAAACTAATGAAAATAGTAAGAAAATAATTATTAAAAAGAAGAAATAATATACAAAAAATAATATTTTAAAAATTCATTTTGTCTTTCATCACTGTAAGATCTGTTATCTTTTTTTTTCTTCTCTTTTTTGTGTTTTTTTTTTTTTTACCGGGAGGTCCTGGGGATCGAACCCGGGTCCCTCCATATGGGAGACGGACGCCCAACCAGTTAAGCCACATCCGACCCGTCTGTTATCTTTTATGTACAGTAACACTTTCTTCTGTATGTTCCCCCAATGTATTATTTTTTTCACTTTATCTTCAAAGAAGCTTTAGGCTACATAGAAAATACAGGTGATTCCTATATACTCAGCCCCCTCTCACTCTCCCACTCTTACCCATTAATAACATTTTACATGTGCATGGTACATTTGTTACAATTGATGTCAAATATTGCAGCATTGCTAATAACCGTGGTCAGTGGTTTACATTATAGTCTACATTTTGCCCATATACTTTTATGGGTTTAGACAAAATTTAAAATAGCATGTATCCATCATTGCAAGATCATGCAGAACAATTCAATGCCCTGAAAATTCCCTTTGTGGCATCTATTCATTCATCCCTCCCTGTATTAGTCAGCCAAAGTGTTGCTGAGGCAAATTACAAGAAGTCTGTTCACTTTTATAAAGTGTATTTATATAGAATAAAAGTTTACAGTTACAAGGCCCTAAAGAGTCCAACTCAAGGTGGTTTCTCACTGAAAGTCAGCTGCCACATGTTGAAACAAGATGGTGGGTGATGTCTGCAAGTGTTCAGTCATCCTCTTTCCTCTTAAGGCTCTGTGGGCCCAGCTTCTTCTGATCTCAGCTGTAGGCTGGAATAGGTCTCAGGTTCTCTGTTCTCTTCAGCTGCAAACTATCAGGTGAATGGCTCATCTCTCTTCCTGGGCTGCAGGATGAAAGTTCACTTCTCCTCCATGTCTATGGAGCTCCTTTCCTCTGTGTCTTTTTCTATGTGCCTTTTTGATTGAGTATCCATTTATATAGTCCACCAAGGGGGTGGAAACTCAACCCTGAGTTCCTTCCTACTGACATGGTTGAATCAAAGCCCTAATCTTAACATAATTTAATAAAAGTCATCTCAGCTGAATCTAATATAGTCAAAGTGTATCACATCCAGAGGAACAGACCAGATTACAAACATAATCCATTTCTTTTTGGAATTCATAAATGATATCAAACTGCCACACTCTCCCTCCTCTCAGGGCCTGTGGTAACCACTAAGTTTCAGTTTTTGAAGAATAAGTTTCATAGTTACATGCAATAATATTGAGGGCTTGATATATTGGTTTGTTTTCTTTTATAAGTCACTGCCTTTGTTCTCCAGAGACTCTTGGCCTTCTGATTGAAGACATAACAGGATTCCCTAGGATGGGAGTTTAATATTTTCTTGTTTATCATATGGGTCTCCACCCACTGAGAAAACATAGTGTAACAAAATGTACACTTTCATATTCAATAGAAGCATGCCACAGGTACACCATATCCCACATATCATCCCACCCCTGATGCCCTGCAACAGTGATCCTCCCATGTCATATTTGCCAAAAAAAACCATTCCCATCATTGTAGTTTTAACCACAGACCTGCATATCTCCTGAGTTCACCTGCTCCTTTCTCCAACCCTCTGCCCAGTTCCATGGAGAGTCCAACCTAAGCTTTTACACTACTCCCCCTCACAGTAATGTTCTATGGAGAGGGTCTTTTTAATTAATATTGATGTTAAGACTTTCAATGTAAAGCAGTTCTCCTTTAAGCTCTGAACATTTCTTGTACTACTTCTTTGATAAAATTCTTTGATAATTTCCTCACTCTGCATATTCTGTACTTCCGTTATAGCGCAGATATTTTTTGCATATTGGAACCCCTTGTCCAATCTCCTGAATAGCTTACCTTTTTCTCTTATATTCCTTCTCATTTTATTTTTTTGTGTATTTATCATCTCTTAATTCTACTTGTTTGGAATTTTCTTAAAATCTGTCATTCAACCATCCCATTGAATTATTTATTTTGACAGTTATATCTTGAATTCCAAAGGCTCTTTTGTGTTTTCTGAATTTTCCTTGTAATTTTGTGGCTGTGAACCTATTTGTAAGTAGAATCTTTGAAGATGTTATTAGTTAAGGTGTACCAAAGTGAATGAGGGTGGGCCTTGATCCAATATGGATGAAGTCCTTATAAGCAATGGAAAATGGTGGCTAAGAGAGCAGCCACCCAGAGCAGCCAGAAGATGGAAGTTAATGGAAAATAGAAGTGAAAGCAGATGTGGATGTGTGCATGTCCAGTGGTGGAAAAGCCCAGATATCCCAAAGATTGCTGGCCAGCCAGAAGATATGGACCCAGGCAGGAAGTGAGCCTTCTAGCCTCTGAAACCATGAGCCAGTAAATTCCTGTTAAAAAATATTCCTGTAAAGACCACCCACTGCAGGGCATTTGTTTTAGCAGCCAGGAATTTAATGCATTACCTTTTTGTGGATACAATGTTTCCTTATGTTCCTCAGAGGATGCTAATTAGAATATTTGAAAAACATGCTTCAGTGCCTGAAAGAGTCCTGTTAAGACTAGATTCTGGCTCTGTAGGGTACTGAGAAAGACACAGGGTCAGAAACAGGAAGGAAGCTGGGGCTTTGCCCTCTGGAAAAGATTTTCAGTCTTTTCCCATCAGATTTTTTTTTCTAATCTTTTTTTTTTTTTATTGTGGATAAATATTAAATTTTTGATAATACAAACCAATATTTGTAAAATGATATATAAATATATATGTGTATATGTGCATTTGCTTACATAAATGGTTTTTTTTTTTTTCATATATATTTTAAAAGATGCTTAGATTACATAAATGTTACACAAAAATTACTGGGATTCCCATGTTCCCCACCTCCCATACCTCCCATAACATCCCACATAAACATCTTTCATTAGTGTGGCACATCACCTGAAATGGATATACACATCCTGGGGCTTTGCCACTAAGCACAGACCACAGTTCACATGATGGACCACACTCTCTCCCACACAGTTCTGCATGGTATATGCTGATGTAAAATGACCTATATCCATCGCCACAACATGACTCAGGAAAAACCCCAAGTCCTTAAAAAGCCCCTGTATTACAACTGCTCTTCCCCTCCCTGCCCCGAAAGCATCTAGTGGCCACTGGCTCCACCTCACTGTTATAATTTCTTCCATTGCTTGAATCACAATATGTCTACAACAGAATACCATTAAGTCCACTCTGGTCCATAGCTCTTCCCCCAATCCTGAGGGGACTAGAGTGGTGATGTCCACTCCACCTCCAAGTGAGAGTGGGCTTATATCTCATGGATATGGTGGATGGGATTATCCCGCCTTCAGCTGCAGGCTCTCTCCATTCCCTGGGATGGCCGTTGACCATCATTGTCTCCTCACCAGGTGACTTGGGTGAGTCCATTGAGCTGTAGAGTAAGAGTTGCAGCTCCACTGAGATTCCAGGCACAGCTGGCACATAGACAAGCCAGAGGCTCCAGACTCTGGAAGTACACCTACAAACTCCAGCCTCACATATAGGTTTGAATAGAAGGGACTGATGGACCATGTGCAGAGAAGACTTAATTTGAGTCCAAGCTCTGTCACTCTCAGGAGCACAGATTACAAAGCAGAGCCCACTGATAAGGCGTCAATCTCTGGGGCTATCCCCCTTATGTAGGACCCGGGTGTCTCCAGAGCCCTCAGGAGCCCCTCTGTGTGGGGTGATATCCATTTTGGTGTTCTATGAGAGCCTACTGAGGTGTGCATAAGCGTTATCTCTGGGATGACCTCCCGACTCTCTTTGAAGTCTCTTAGCCACATAAACTCATTTGTCTTTACATTTTTCCCTTTTATTCAAGGTTTTTTTTTCCTGTCAAATTGCCAGTTGGCACTTGGTATTTATCCCTCGTTGCCAGGGAGGCTCATCCCCAGGAGTCATGTCCCATGTTAGGGGGAAGGTAATGCATTCATATGCTGAGTTTGGCTTAGAGAGAGGCCACATTTGAGCAACAAGGAGGCTCTCAGATAGCAACCCTTAGGCACCCCATAGCAGTAGACCAAGTTTCAATTACAGGAGCAAAGACTCATAAGGCTAGTCATCAATAACAAGAACCATCAGTGGGTCATCCTATTTTGCCAGACACTGCCCCTGCACTTGGGGGACTGTTGCTGCTCCTTTGGAGAATGTGGCAGAGCTCTCCAGGCTGGGAATTCAGTATTCCCTCATTTATTGAGTGATTGTCTACCCACCATGACCATGCCCCATCCCTCGATCATTTGAACAATTTATATATCTTTCATGTATATTCAGATGAACTTACTCCCATGAACCCCCCATCCCAGACAACCCCCACCAATGATCCTCTGCAGCCCCCATTGTAACCATTCTGTGATCTAAACCTTCCTTGAACAAGAAGCCCATATAATAACCAAATACAATTAATAGGAAAATGAAATAATAATGATAAGCTTAAATGCAAGAGATAAAATACAAGGAAACTCAGAAAAATTTTAAAAATAAAATATAATTAACGGATTGGGACATTCAAAAAAAATGGGAAAAAACAAAAAAAATTTTTAAATTATTATTTTTTAAAATTTTTTTTCCTTTTATCACTGCATTATCGGATATCCAGTGTGTACCGACACCTTCCCCCTCTCATTCCCCAGTGTCTCCCAAATTTTCATTTAATATTCAAGGAAGTTTTAGGTCACAGCAAAGTCACACACAGAATACTAGAGATTCCCATATACCCAACCTCCCTCCCCCTTCCCCACCCCATATTAAAAGCTTTTTTTTGTGTGTGGATGGTAGCATTGTTATAACTGTTATACAGATAGTGAAACATAGCTACTAAACATTGTCAATGGTTTACAATGTACTTTACAATTGAGACAGTACAGTTTAATAATTTTTGATGATATTTACCATGTCTTGTGTCCATTACTGCAAGGTAATGAAAAACATTTCCCATGACCACTAAATACCCTGTTTGATTTTTCTGTTCCTTCCTCCCCATCCCCCTGGGGCATATGACACTCCCCTGTCTTGATTCATAGGATGACAAGATTCATAGTTACATGCCCTGGGTATTCTAACCTGCCCTTCTTAATCTACCCACATGTTAACCCTGCACCACCAAACCCAGTAATATCACTACCCACCTGTCCTATCTTTCAGTATGTAACTATACTCTATCACTTTACAATAGATTATGTCAATATGGGTGATGGCTCACAACCTACTCTTCTTTCTCTCTCCCTTGTTAACCTATCTTTCAGACATCTCTTTTCAGGCTTTCAAATTGTTCTTTAGCCTCACCAAGTGTCTTTTTTATATCCTTTATCTCTTTAGTCATATTTTTCTTCAAATTCTTGAATTGATTTAAGAGATTTGGGTGAACATTGTTGATTAGTTATCTTACATCCTATGTCTCAACCAGATTCTTGGTTTGTTCCTTTGCCTGGGCCATCTCTTCCTGTTTCTTAGTATGGCTTTTAATTTTTACTGATATCTAGGCATCTGATTATGTTGGTTATTAAACTCTGTTGGTAAATTTCTCTCTCTTGCCTCATGGTTTTGTTTCATAGCTCTTCATTGATTTTTGTATAACATTTTCTAAAACATTAAGATTGCACTGTTTAAGTTATCAAAACAAGGCCAGTGACCCACTAATGAGGGCCTGGGATTAAGAACAAGAGAAATATGCCTTGTCTTCATTCACCTCCCCAGCCTGCCAGCAGATGATAATCTTCACCAAAACTTTGCATGGAGGTGATTCTTTCTAATTCCACAGGCTAGATATTCTTTGCCTGCAAGTCAAAGCCAGGTGGTGTTGTTTAAACTCACTAAGAGAAACCACACTGTCCTATGAAGCATCTTCCCTTTTCCCAGGGTGGAAGGTGTCCATCCTCTCTCAGTTGGCCACCATCAGTCACAGGGTTTTCTGATACTGTTTGCCTTGAGGGTAGTTATGGGCACTGTTCTCACCTGTGGGGGCAATTAACTCAAATTTCCTTTTTGCCTCTTTGTCTCTGTCTCCAATCCCTCTTGGACTATGTGCATGCTATGTGTGTGGCACTCTTCTTGTCTGCAGATTCCCAAAGCAGCTCCATTGGACAGCTTCTGCCTTTCCTTCTCTGTTTTGTAAGAGTGCTACACCCTGCCAGACCTACTTCAAAGCATCTTCCTGTAACTCCTGCTGTAAACTTTTGAGTTATATTCAGAGTTCTTTGAAAGTTGGAACTGGTACTTTATATATATAGAAGAGGATGAGGATGAGAGCTGCCTAGTCCATCATCTTGCTGATGTCTCTCACTATCATTTTTGACATCTGAAATTATACTTTGAGTTATTCATTCTTTTCAGCTAAGTTCTTATATCTTGTTAAGGAAAATTCTTATGGTTTGAGAATTCTTCTGATAATGTGTTATACCCAAATGAAGAATTAATTAAACAACAAAGAAATAAGGCTTATAATGGATTTTTCTTCAAGATTAAGGTTGGTGGTAATGAGTATTTCAAGAGACACCATAAAATGACTTAGATTTTGCTTTGTGACTTAAGACCTAATTTTACTGACATCAGGGATCCTCTATAGCATAGCCAAGGCAGCACACACATGAGTGAAGTTCATACAGTGAAGGTTTTTCCTATTTAAAGCTCTAATTCATCTTTATATTACTACTCCTCAGTATGAGACAATATCCAGGGTTCACCAAAAACCTGAGTAATGCCTCTATGAAAAATAAAGACCAGTTCAAAAACACAAAAATATGGCAACATTTAATTTGTCTCAAAAGTATAACTCAAACCAAATAAAAATGTTAGGAATATGTGTGCAAATGAAAAGTTTGAACAAACATGGAGGGGGTTGTTACCAAGGAAAGAAATACAAAATATGCACATCAACTAGAAGTATGGAGATATGCACACAATTTAACCAGCAGCTGAAGTTGGAAGTGTATAGTTCTGATGGGAAAAAAAGAAAGATGGTGAATATAGGCAGAATATTGCTATTTGTGAAAACAAATACAATATTTTTTTTCTCATTGCATGTATACCTTATTTACAATTTAAAACAAGCAGTGAAAATCATACTGAATGAAATCATAAAGAGTAGGTTTCTTGATTAATGATGATTTGTATGTATAACATTACACACATAAAGAAAGGAAAACAGAGAGATGTGACTCCTGCTGGGGGCCACAGGCATCTGGTGATGCAGCTGCAGCACATCCTTCCACCCAGGGTGGGCAAGCCAGTTACTGTGGTGCACAACCTGCCACCTCTGCCTCCTCTCGAGGTCCTTGACTTCCTGGCACAGCTGAGCTCCTGGGATGGAAAGGATGGCCTGGGAGCTCATCCACTGATGCAGCCCATGGTGGGTGCCAAATTTACTAACACAGTATCCCAAGAACATCACCATCCCAGAGCTGAGGGTGGTAGTGTTACATGGGCCCACTCTGGCCCAGTTACTATGGAAACTGCCACTCTCTCCAGTTCATGATGGACACCTCCAACCCCACCCAGCTCTCTGCATTCTGTGTGCTTCTCTTGGGCCTCCTTTCTGCAGAACAACTTGCAGAAGTGTTGGTTGTGTTACTCTTCAATAAGATGTAAGGTGATCTGCCCTGTTACATGACCAGGGAGGAGATAAAGCCATTCATCAGGCTCCCCAACATCATTGCCTATGCCAAGCAGGATATCTTCACAGCAGAAATCAGTACCCCCAAAGGGTTGGCAGGGTTTCTGCACTGGCTCCAGGGCATCCACAAAAATCAACAATTGATTACAAGGAAGAAAAATGTGGCTGACCCACTCTGTGGAGAATGGTCAGAGGACAGCATTGCTTGCCCTCCAGTCATCTATTCTTGTAGGGGCAGAATGACCCAACACTAGTCCTAGAAGACAGGGTTCTGTGCTGAGGTGGAGTGTCAGATAAACCAAGGCACACAGAGCACAGGCTCCAGACATCTGGCCTCTGCATGGCAGCACCTGAAGAGAATGTCCCCAGAAGATTATCCCCAGGACTGGGAGAGGGGGTAAGGCAGAGGGCAAGCCTGGCCGGGGCACAAATGGGGGATACTGGGATTTCCTCGCCCTCTGCTGGGAAACCCATTCCAAGCTGTTTCTGCCACACTGACCATTTATTCCCCACTAAAGACAGAAGCAGACAATGGGAGTGTCACAGTAAGTCAGAAACATTTGCCAGCCCCTCTGTGGGCTTGTTCACTTGATGAAAGTTTCCTGAGCTCCCTCAGGTACCAGGCCCTCTGCTGAGTCAGCTCATTGAGGAGCAGTTCAGGGAAGCACAGGAAAGTGTAGGCAAGCATGTCTCAGGCTCCTCAGAAGGCCCCTGCTCCTAAAGGGGGCTCACAAGTGAGCTTTTCCAGAGTCTCTGCTGTGGCCTGTCCTTTTGGCTGGGGGCAGTTCACACAAAAATGCCTTTTCTGTATCCTGGGGCTGCCATAACAAACTATCACAACCTGAGTGACTTAAAACAATCTAAATTTCTCTCATAGTTTTAGAGGCCAGAAGTCCTAAGACAAGGTTTCAGCAGGCTGGTTCCTTCTGGAGGCTCTGAGGTAGGACCCATTCCATGCTCTTTTTCTGGCTTCTGGTGGTGGCCAGCAGTTGAAATTCCATGGCTTGCAGCTTGCAGAACTTCAGTCTCTGCCTCATTGTCACATGGCCAATCCTGTGTGTCTCTCTGTCCTCTCCTTATGAAGACATCTGTCATTGGACTTAGTGCCCTCCCTGAACTCAGGATGATTTCATTCTAAGACCCTCAACTTAGTTGCCTCTGCAAAGACCCTTTTTTCCAAGTGAGTCCACAGACTCTGGGTATTAGAACTTGGGCATGTTCTTTAAAGCCATCATTTGACCCTCTACAAAAGGACAAAATACCCTTTACTCTTGGGTTTTGAGTTTTTTAGAAATGGTTGGCTTTGTCTTCTCTGGTAATTCAGGTTTCTTCAGCCACTGAAGATGTTCAGGCATCTGCTTTTCCCCACAGAGCTTCCCAAAGGGATGACTCGGGGTCAGGGCTTCCCAACAGTTCTGACTAACCAGTTAGCCATGCATGAGCTTTGTTAAAATGGTGGTTCATAGATGATGTTTGGAAATAAATCTTTGCACATCCTACAGGTTGACACAGGCTCAGATTTCTTCACTTCCCAGTTGAAGTGGTGCACTTTACAGTACACCTCTTTGGGAATGTTTTGTGTTGACTCCTAGAGTGGACAGCTGGTGTCACAGCCAGGTGCCCCTTCTCAGGCATGCTCTGTCAATGATTACATGCCACACCACTCACCCCATACACACCATCAAGCAGCTGTAGAGGTGCTTGACTTCAGCTCCACCTCCAGGATCCTTTTAGGAGATTTCACAGACAATTTGGGATCCAAATTAATTGATTTGCAGGTGTTCCCCAATTCTAGATGACTTTAGCAAAGAATGCTAGAAGAATCTTTTTTAAATCAAATTTCTTCACAATCTTTAGCTAAGGGCTGCTCACAAAAGATCCCCAATATGTATGAAGCAAAAATTGATGGAAGTGAAGGAAGAAATAGAGAGATCTACAATAATAAGTGGAGACTGCAATACACCACTTTCAATAACTGATAGAACATCTAAACAGAGATTCAATAAGGAAACAGAGGACTTTAGCAACAGTATTAACCAATTAGACCTAATGACATATAGATAGCACATCATGCAGCAATAGCAGAATACTCATTAAATGCCTATGTTAAAAAAGAAGAAAGATCACAAATCCCTAACCTATCTTCACACCTAAAGAAACTAGAACAAGAGCAAACAGCCCAAAATTAGTAGATGGAAAGAAATAGTAAAGACTAGAGCAGAGATAAAGGAAACAGAGAACAGAAAGACAATAGAATCAAGAAAACCAAAAGTTGCTTGTTTGAAAAGATCAATAAAATCAACAAACTTTAGACAGACTGACAAAGAAAAAGAGAGAGGGGACACAAATTACTAAAGTCAAGACTGAGGGTGGGGATGCGGATGTGGCTCAAACGGTTGGGTGTCCTTCTGCCACATGGAGGGACCTGGGTTCGATTCCTGGAACCTCCCGGTAAAATAAAAAATATATATATAGAAGGCGCATGGGTTGCCAGGCTCTGTGTGCCAGTGAGCCACCAGGCCCTGGGAGCCGTGCAGCAAGATGATGACGTAACAGGAGAGAGACGCAAGGGAGAGTCAAGACGAGATGCTCCGAAAGCTCTGAAAACCAGGAACCGAGGTGGCGCAGGTAGCAGAACACCTGTCTCCTACATTGGAGGTCTCCAGGATCGAATCCTGGTGAAGACTGGAGGAGGAGGATGAGAAGAGATGGCAGGAAACAGATACAGAGAATTGCCCAGCGAATGGACACAAAAGAGCAAATGGGAAAGGGGGGATTTAAAATGGATAAAGTAAATAAATAAATCTTTAAAAAGAAAAAAAAAAAAAAGACTGAGGGTGGGAACATGACTACTGACAACATGGATGGTCCTTAATTCAGAGACAGAAGGCAGAAGAGTGGCAACCAGGAGTGGGGAAAGGGAATGGGGAGTAATTGCCATATGAGTATGAGTTTTTCTTTGGGGATGAAAATCTTGGTGAAAGTTACACAGCATTGTCAATGTATTTAATGTAAAAGTATTTTCCTCTTAAAATGGCTAAAATGACATTGTTATGTATATTTTTTCTACAATTTAAAATTAAAAAAAAAATCTTGGACTGACAATTCCCCAAATTTGGTGAAAGACATAAACTTTCAGATTTGAGAAGCTTAGAGAAGCTTAAACAGGATAAACTCAAAGAAATCCATGCCCAAACACATCATTAATGAAACTGCTGAAAACTATTAACAACAAAAAACTTGAAACAACAACAACAAAAACTTGAAAACAGCCAGAGAAAATAACATGTTAGAAGTAGTAGGGTAAGGTAATTTTCTCAACAAATGGTTGTTGAACAATTGGAATCTATATGCAAAAGAAAGAAATAATTAAGAAGAAAAACACTGAGTAAGTGGATGTGGCTCAAGTGAATGGACTCCCATGTACCATGTGGGAGGTCCTGGGTTCAGTTTCCAGGGCTTCCTGGTGAAGGCAAGCTGGCCCACATGGAGAGCTGGCCTGTGCAGCTAGCTGACGCACCAAGATGATGCAGCCAAAAAAAAAAGAGACACAGAGGAAAAGACAATGAGAGACAACAAACCAGGGAGCTGAGGTGGCTCAAGCAATTGAGTTCCTCTCTCCCATGTTGGAAGGTCCTAGAATCAGTTCCTAGTGCCTCCTACAGAGAAGACAAAAAGATAAGATAAGGCAGACACAGAAGAATATGCAGCAAATGGACACAGAGAGCAGACCGTGAGTGCAAGTGGCAAGAGGAAGGGGAATAAATAAATAAAATAAATCTTTAAAACAAAAGAAAAGAAAAACAGTGACCTTACATTCATATCTTATACAAAAATTCACTCAAAATAGAGCTAAATGAAAAATGTAAAATTTAAATTTAAAAGAAAACATAAGATAAAATCTTTGAGAGAGTTCTTAATCATAATACCAAAAGCACAATCTGTAAAGGTAAAAACTGATGATGTGGACTTTATCAAAATTAAAAACAATTTTTAGAGTACACTGAAAAGAATGACATGACATGCCACAGACTAGAGAAAACATTTGCAAATCATAAATCTGACACAGTACTCACATCCAGAGTATATTAGTCAAATTTGAGTCAAAATACAAATAACCCAATTTTTAATGTAGGTGATTTGAAATGATAGATTCATCAAAGAATCTATCAAGGATGTCAAATGAGTACACAAAAAGATTGTCAACATCATTAGCTATTAGTAGTTTGCAATATCAAACCATAAGAATATTTGACACACCTACTAGTATGGCTAAAATTTTAAAAAATTTAAAGTGACAATACCAGCTTCTGGAGAGAATGCAGAACAACCAGGTCCTTTAAACATTGTTGGTGGGAATGAAAATTGATACAGTCACTTTGGAAACAGATTAGCAGTTACCAACAAATTTAAATCACACATCATATGACCCAGCAATCCCACTCTTAGGTTTGTACTTTAGAGGTAGGAAAGCTTATGTTCCCACAACCTGTAAACTGTTTTCATGGTGGTATTAATGATAATTACCCAAAGCTGGAAATGACACAAAAGTACATCAAAAGGTGATTGGAAAAACACTTGTATATCCATATGATAGAGTACTGCTCAGCAGTGAAAAAAAAGAACAAGTGATCTTCGCAGCAACAAAGATCAATCCCAAAGGCTTTATGGTGAGTGTGAAAAGCCAACCTCAGAAGGTTAGGTCTTTGTGAGTCCACTGATAGAGCATTCTGGCAAAGACAGAATACATGGATGGTTGCCAGGAGTTAGGGGTGGGGGAGGGTTTGCCTCAAAGAAGCATGAGGGAGGGTTTTGTCTTAAATGAGTTTATTATGTGAGAGGCATTGTCACTTCATCTATTTTTATTAAATCCTCAAAAATACATTATGAAATTCATATTTTTATTTTCACTTCACAGGTTAAAAAAATCAAACCATGGTTTAGAAATGATCCATATATTTAAAATGAAAGGGATGAAACAAGAATTTGAATACAAATGACTGTATTTAACCATTTGATATGTTAAGCCTGTCTCCTCCTTTGTCTCTCTGTCTCTCTCTTCCTCCACCTCTGCCTTCTCCTCCTCCTCCTCCTCTCTTTCTCTTTCTCTCAATTGCTTGTAATGTAGGAATCAAAATTAAAGGACCAAAAAAGAAGTTGAAAGACTGGAGAATAGTGAACTACTTTGGCCCCACCTCCTCTTCAAACATTCCTCCCCATTACAAAATTCTCCTTGGAGACCCAGATTCCAATCTCTGCTCCAACACAAACTATGGATTGATTTGGAGCAATTTCAGCTTTGAGGCCTTGTTTTAATTTCCTAGCTGCCAAAAAAATTTCCATGTAATGGACTGCCTTAAACAAAGAGGATGTATTGGCTCACAGTTTTGAGGCTAGGAAAGTGATGCTTTCTCCCAGAAGACTGGGCGATTCTGGGGCTGGCTGCTGGTGATCCTGGTCTGGGATTTTCTGTCACATGGAAATGCACATGGTAGCCTCTCCTGCTTTCTCCTTTATCTTACAGATTCCGTTGGCTTTCCCTCTGGCTTTCTCTCTCTGTGCCCTTCCCTACAAGGTCTTCAACCCATCCTGATTCAGTTGGGTCACACTTTAACTGTAGTAACCTCATCCAAACGTCCTATTTACAAGGGTTTACACCCACAGGAGTGGGTCAAGTTTAAAAACATGTTTTTTTCTGGGGCATGCAGCTCCAAGGTACCACAGTCCTCTGCAAAAGTAAAGGGTAACTGTATGTCAGACGTGCTGTGAATGTCAGACATCACATATATAAATGAACTATAAAGTGTCTGTCTTTTCACAATCAGCAACCCTACATATGGCCTTTCTTATTTTTAACCTTAATCCAATCAATCAATGATACCAATTCAATTTTATGTGATTACATCCTAGGTGAAAGAAATTTTCATTTAACATCATGAGACCCCACCTTCTGAAGCAATTTGCTCCAAAAAGTAATGTTACCACCCAACCCAATTACCCTAATTTGTGACAGAGCGAGCGTCCACATAGTATAAATCTCCACTCTGAGCAGCTGCTGAATCATTTGTCTCCCCTCTTAGCTCAGAGACTCTGTTTCTCTTGTTCTGGAGGCTAAAGGCATAGCCGAGCTTTTTTGGACCTGTGTGAAGCAGGCATGGGATTCTGTAGAGAAGGCTCCAGTGCTTGAACTGTCTTTGTTTCTGACCTCAGAAGATTTGAGGCTGTGGCCTCACCCTTTCTACCCTAAGCTAGGAATGCTCTTTGGGCATAACCCCCATTTCAACTGGCAAGGACTTTCCAGTCCTTGTGGGCTACTGCACTGGGCTTGCCTTTGACATGCAACCTTGCCTAAGACCCAAAGCACATTGGAACCAGACCCAGACCTGCTTGCCTGGGGCCCAACACCCAGGACCCAGAAGGAGTCAGTCAACCTCAGGAGAGGCAGGTGCTGCAGAGCAACAGGACAGGCAAATACTCCAGCATGCTGTTTTCACCAGATCCACCCAGCCCCAAGGATACACAACTACATACCAAGAATCACCAGGACTTTTCAAAGGATGTCCCACTTCCACTGACCTTGCCCCCCACTGCAGAGCTTCCTTTTAAAAATTAAAGGGGAAAGAAGGTTGAGAGTGCATATGTAGTACTTACATTTAAATCCCTGGGCCTATGACTGTCTTAGGATTTCTAAGGTTTCAACCTAAGAGTCTTTATTTGTTCTTCCTCTTCTAGAAAAATGTAAAACTTATCATTTACTCAGTATTAAGGCAATAAATGTATTTTATATTCCTTTGTAAATATTTGGTTCTCTTTCTCAATTGCAGATGCAAGAGAAAAGAGGGAGAAGAGGGAGGGAGAGCAGGCTTTGGCAGGCCAGGAAAGTAGGCAGTCCTGGGAATTGGATTGGGAGAGAATTGGGGTGTCCAGAGTGGGAAATGGCAAAAAAGCTCCAATTGTTGGTCTCAGACAAAACCTGCCTTAAATGCTGAGCTAGTCAGGGCAGGACTAGGAGGGGGTAGCATAGGAGAAGCTCTTGGTTCTTCCATTTCTCTTTTGTCTCCACCATCACCACCACTCACAATCACTAATCATGTTCAAACTACTGATGGCCCAGTCTCTGGTCTGGTTCAGTGCCCAGCAATGATCAGAGGAATGCTGGGAATTGGTGCTTCTGGCTACTATCCTGGAATCCCTGTGTTAAAGGAGTGAACACATATAGAAGAGATCAGAATATTTAAATATTTTATTTAATTCTTGATGAGAAGGCATGGAGGAAAGGATAACAGTAAAATTTCAAGAAGTCCAAGTGGAAATGTTTTCCTGTACTTGATCTTTTTCCTCATCTAAAAATCATGATCAGTGTAAAATATTCTTAAAATAAACATAAAGAAAACCTCCAAATATTTTGCTGAGGAAATCTAGATTCATTTTTTCAACTTTGTTAATAAGAAAAAAGACTTAAGTAAGCCAGGAAAAAATGAAGTTAGATGTTATGTTATGGTTCTATTTCCTTTCATGGTTTTTAGGAGCAGAAACAGAACACATTAAAATACTTTCAGTATAAAGGGATTTATTTGGTGATTTAAAAAAATCCAATATCTCATAGAGAGATGAAGACAGATGTTTTTATTTTGGTAACATGTATATCATATAAAATTTACCATTTTAATCATTTTTAGTGTATAATTCAGTGGAGCTACTTATATTTTCAATGTTGTGCTACCATCCCAACTATCCATTATCAGAACTTTGTCATTATCCAACACAGAATCTCTGCACCAATTACACAGTAGATCTGCATTCCCCCTGCCCTCAGCTCGTGTTAACTTCTAATCTGCTTATAGTATATATGAATTTTCTTATTCTAGATATTTCATATCAGTGCAAACATATAATATTTGTCCTTTTGTAAAGAAACAGATTATGGACTGAACTTCAGGGAATGTCTCTCAGACTGCAAAACTGGCTCAGCAGGGTGGCTCTTCAGATCATGCCACCCTTGCCATGCTGATGAGACTAGCAAATGTTAGAGTACTGGGTCATTCCCAGTGTTTGTGGAGAATGTGTGCCTAGAGTAGATCTTAGCCACTATTGGTGGAGGGTAAATGCCACATTCATTCTAAGGTACAATCTGACATACTCAGCAAGATGTGACACAATTCTGCTCTTGGGTATATATCCTAGATAAATTCTCTCAGATGTCTACAAGGCACTATGATGTGAGAGGATGGTAACTAAGGGACAATCTGGGTGTCCTCCAGGGGACAGTGGATAGGTGAGGTGTGGAAGAGGTTCATCAAAGGAAACTATGCCAGAGATGGAAGCAGCAGATGAAATATATACATAAAGATCTTGAATATTTGCAAATGAATGGTAAATAATGAATACAATCAGATAACCCCATATATTTAACATGACTTAAAAATATATGCACACAAAAGAATAAATCATGTACTACAAAACTGATTGACACAAAAGTACACATTAAAAATAAAACAGTTACTAATGGGAACAGTTGAAATGAAAATAGAGTAGGTAGTTAATGGGCAATAACTAATATAGGATACACGTAAGTATATGAAACGGCGTAGAGGTCTTGAAAGAAACGCTGTTAAAACAGTGATACTACCTCAACCCATTTGACCTTTAGGTATGAAACCATAGCAATTTTGTCTCATTGATTCAAGTAATCTAGTGAGGACAAAAATAGAAAAAAAATTAAATTCTAACTAAATCATGGGATTCTCCTTTTCCCTCCCCAACCTAATTATTTCTTTACTCCTTTTCCAACCTGATATACTTGATGAGGCCCTGGGTTCTTTTCCCAGGTCCAGCATGAAATAGATCTATGCTTTTGGAGGTCATCTCATTGAGTCACATCTCCAAAATTAACAAGTACCTCACTAATGCCTAAAATAATTAGGCACAGAAAGTTTAATACCCAGTGGCTGACACGTGAAGAGACTGTCTATATTGCCTGGAAACTGCCAGAAACCCCATCCCACCATGGATCTCCTTCCTTTCCCCAGGCCACTGCCTGATTCAGTCATCACAATCCTGACTTCCAATAGAGCCATCCAGAATGATACAATTTTCATCTTAGTCCTATCAGGACTAGATGTTGACATTAATTTGGTCTACTCTCAGGACATTTTTTCTTTCACATAATGACAGGACTTAATTTCAATATGGAGTGGCTTAGGGATTGGAATGTGGGGCACAGACAGTGTTTATCTACTACTTTTCATTAGACTGATTAAATGTCAATTATCCCTATCAGAGAATGGCAGTAGATGGTGAAAGAGGAGTTGAAGTGTTTTTGTTTGTATGTAGAGTGGACTGCCCATCAGATCAGACTTAATTCCTGCCCAGAAGTCTCATGGTCTGCTTTTTTTCCTTTCCCTCTTTTCATTAGTTTTCTCTAACGACAAGGCCATGCAGTAGTTTAGCCTCTACAGAGTCAGGTTTACCTTTCACCATTGCAGGAGAGGGGTCAGGAACAGATTGGCTAGGATTCCAGTCACCCAAGGACTGAGCTTTCATCTCCCACATAGGCCACTAGGGCTGAGCAGATTGAGGTTCCAGTGGAATTGGGCTATGGAAAGCAATGGAAGAATGGCAGGTACAGTGAAAATGTGTGGGGGTCCTACAAATAAGATATCAGAACAAGAAATTGCAAGGAAAATATAAGGTAAAAAAAAAAAAAGATCAGAGAAGAAATGATTTAGGGGCAGATACATTTGGGAATATAACTTAGAATGATTCTGAGAAAGCAGAATATGAAATGGAAAGAAAAGAAAAATGCTTAGGATATAAATGGTAATGGAATAAGAGCAATTTAGTAACAGGAGCTGAACACCGTATGTCTCTACAATTGTAATAGCTGAATATTAGATTTTGTCAAGGTCCTAATTTTTCTTTTGAACAGCAGGCTTGTCAGTGCTTAATCCAGTATTATAAACAAAAAAGTAAAATAGAAATGCATGAACTAATTAGGAAATTCTGCTCTTATCTAAGGATTATGATGAATCAATTAGTCAATATTATGCGTTTAATGGCCAATTTTAAAGTCAAGGAAAGCCCCTATTATCATTCTATAATCGTTTTATACTGAAACACTTATGGTCAGGAAAAAATGAGGGAATGGAGGAGTAAGGAATTTGTCTAATGTGTACTTGGCAGAAGACAGTGTAATGATACAAAGCAAGAATGTAAACATGAAACACATCTGGATGTTTTATTCCTTTCCCACATTTCTTACTTCTTGTGCAATCTTTTGTTTGTTTGAATTGCGTGATTTATTAATATGTATCAAAAAATCAGTTTGGGGAAAAATTGTATGTACCCTCTGATTACAACACTGTAAACGTTAAAAATGCATAATTTAAAAAGGAAGCAAAAACCAAGTGTCCTAACAGGTGATGGAGGTAGGTGTTGAGACTGCTTCTTTATGTTTTCTAGTTTGAACTTGCTTACCAAGTATTTCCACTGAAACAATTAATATTGTTAATTGTTAATATTGTTAATTTTATTTAATATGTAATTAAATAAAAGCAGCTTCGGCCTCCACCCTCAGTCTCCCTGCCTGTGGTCTGGAGGGCCCAGAGATTGCCTGCTTTCCGCCCTTGTCTGGCCTGCTCTGCTTCTCCCCTCCCAGGGATGCAGCAGGAGGCCTTGCCCTGGGCCAGCCTAACCGGCCCTCCTGCTCCTGCTCCCTGTTGCTAATGTGCCACCTCCACCTGCAGAGGGGCCAGCACACAGTTTGCCCAACACTGCCCTTTCTGCAGCAGCAAGTGCTGGGCCAGGAATGCTGCACAACACGGGAGGAGAGCGCGGCAGTCAACCCCCCAAACAAAGATATTTCCCATGGGTGGCAAGACATGAAGGGAAGGAGGGGGCAGCTGACCCTGAGCTGGGCTGCTGGAGTGGCTTTACAGTGACCCTTAACACCTCCACTGTCTCCTGGTCCTGACAGTCTAACTCATTTACTGTCTGGCTCTTTACAGAGAAAGTCAAGAAACACGGAGCGCCAAGATTTAGCGGGCTTTCCTTGGTCCTGTGGAAGGCGCTCCCTGTAAAGTGGGGATAATAAAGTCAACCCCTGGGGGGCTGCGGGAGGCTTGACTGAGTGGATGCCTGCAGGGTTGTGCAGGATTCCTGTGGAAGGAAAGAACTGTGCTCAATGCCACCGGTTTCTCTTCCTCCTCTCCTAATCCCAGCGTGGGGCCAGGAGGGGATGGCAGGCCCCATGCCGCCCGCGAGCAGCACGCACCTGACCCCAGGAGGCCCCAACCTGCCCTGAGAAAACCAGAGGCAATCCAAGGCCCCTGGCTTGGAACAGGTAAAGCCGAGAGCTGGTAGGTCCAGGCACCCCACTCCGGCCCCCAGCCCGCGGAAGCAGGTCAATTAGCAGATCTGACAGGTGCAAGTCTCTTAAACTTTGGACAAATTGCTCTGATTGTGTTGCCATTAGGCTCCCTCCCACCTGCTCTGGCTGCCTGCCCACCAATTATCCCCTTCTCCTGCCACTCTCCTCTCAGCTCTACTCTGCTGGTGCTGGGAAAGGAAGCCCGGCTTCTCTGCAGCCTCCTTCCCTTACCTCAGAGTCACTCTAACCCCATTTCTGACATCATTCAGTGAAAACTGCTCCCTGACATGCTGACTATCCAGTTGTTACTTCCCAGCCTTAACCACCATTGACGTCCCTGCTCACCAGAACTCCACGTACCCCTTTTTGCTGAAGCTGGCATGCCTCTACTCCCAGAACATGCTCCCCCTGTGCTTAGCACAGGCCCCTCTGGGCCTGCCTCTCCCATGTGGCCCCCCGCCCCAGTCCCTCACTCCCTCGGGAGAGAAACTTGCTCCCTTCCACCACAGTCCTGTTCCCACTCTGCCCCTCTGAAGTCCATTCCCAACACCACAGACTAACGAGAGTTTTTGAAAAGTGACTTAGTTCAAACAGCCCAATTAAAATATGGGCAAGGGATCTGAAAAAAACATTTCTCCAAAAAAGTTATACAAGTGACAATAAGCACATAAAGAGATGCTCCACATCAGTCGTCAGTGGCACCACTTCACCCCCACTGGGATGGTTTAATCAAAAAGCCAGATGCTAACAAGTGTTGGTGAGGATGTGGGGAAATCAGAACCTCATACACAACCAGAGGGAATGTAAAATGGTGCACCTGCTTTGGAAAAACAGCCTCACAGTTCTCCAAAAGGTTCAACACAGCTGCCATCTGGTCCAGCAATTCCACTCCTAGCTGCACACCCAAGCCAAACAGCAGCATCCACCCTCATAAGCTTGGGCACCTATGCTCTAGGAGCATTATTCACAACAGCCAGAAGTGGACACTATGAGAAAACACTGTGGATCGTAGGGGCTTTTGGAGGTGAAGAGGAGGCATAAACATTGTAGGAGCATTTGGAGGTGAAGAGGAAAGAGTTTTGGTACATGCCCCCATGAGCATCAACCCTGAAAGCATTATTCTAGATGACAGAAGCCAGGCACAAAAGAACAAGTGATTCCACTTTTATGAAATGTTCAGAAGAGGCAAATCCGAGGCAGAAAGATGAATGGCTGTTAGGGCTGAGGGGATGGTGAGGTGAGTGGACAATAGCAGGGGCACAGGGTTTCCTTTTGGGGTGATCAGAGCGTTTTAAAGCTTATTGCAGTGATGGTGCCACAACTCTGAATATACAAAAAGCCATAAGATGGTACATTTTAAATAGGGGAATTGTGTGGTATGTGAATTTTAGTTCAACAAGCCTATTATTTTTTTTTATTATTAAAAAAAAAAACAAAAACAAAAAATCACCCAGTTCATATCACTCCGCTGCCTTACCCAGGCTCACTGCACTTAGTCCAAAACCCAGAATCTTGCCAGGTCAGGCTCACTCCCTCTCTGCTCCCCTCACTTAGTCTGCCCTCATGCTGTTCCTGGCTACTGCCCACCACCTCCAAGCTTGATCCTGGCCCAGGTTCCCCAGGAAGCCCACCCTGGCTCTCCTCCAACCTTTCAAGCATTCTTCAAACACCACTTCCTCCCCACCCCTCTCAAGTCACCCCCATGACTACAGGGTTGACTTCCTTCTCAGCACTCAGCACCATCTCTAAGGCATGTTCTGCGAACTTGCTCAGGGTGTGTCTGCTCCTGCCCATGTACAACTACAAGGCCATTGCAATGCCCAGCACAGAGGTTGGTTGCAGATGGGCCTCAGCCCCCACAGGCTCAGTGAAGGAATATGGGGCCCCTTTTTCAGCACTGCCACAGCTAGCTGAAATATCCATCTTCTCTACAGGCAAACCCTCTGCTCTCCCTCACAGCTCCTGCCAAGCCTCCTTCCTTTGGGAGCAGCTCACTCCTTGCTCCCACCCTGACCCCGGAGATGGGGTCACCCTTGTCCTCACCCATCCCCTTAGCTGCTCTGCTACAGCCTCCTAACCTCAGACCTGCTCAAGACCCTGGGGAGTTCCCCAAGCCACCCTGAGCATCCTGTGCCTTTTGGGAGGAGGGAGGTGGGGAAGCTCTTTAGCAACTTTCCCCATTTCTTCTATGGTGACTGGTCTGTCTGGTCTCTGCCAACACATTTGAGTCAGTCTTGTAGGTTACATTTTCCTGGAACATTATCTCTGCTTTCAGGTTTTCAGACCTATTTATAAGGAGTCGAGCAAAATGACAGCTCCAGCTCTTCTCTGCCACCGTGCTTCTTCCCCCATAACATGGCTCCTCACTCAGTCTGCTCTCTGGGCTGTAGGCCCATCCTTACTCCCTGACCTCATTGTCCTTTTTCTTGACCAAGTTAACTACAGATTGTGGCTGTGCAACTGCTGTGCTTCTAGAATGGGGCTGCTGATGCTCAGTGACTGCCCAAGCCCCCCAATCCACCTTCCTCACCCAAGGTTGTGTGAGGCCCCCTTTGGATCTCAAGGCCTTCTACTCTCATGTCCTGACTGTCGGCGAAAGTCACATCTGCTCCCCCCACTTGCCTGGGGGTTGGGTCCTAGATGCCCCTGAGCCAGCCAGAGGCCTAGCCATAGGAGTCCTTGTGACAGTGTACCCCCACAGATGAGGGCCCAGAGCCTTCAACCCAATGACCAATACCTAGGCCTCTGGAAAAACCTCTGTTTCCTCCAGACCCCAGCCTTGGCACAAAGACAACTCTGTAGAGGAGGCACCTTGGGCAAGAACATGGGCTCAGAAGGCACACAAACGAGTTCCAGTCCTGCTGTGGGGCCCTGGGCTCAAAGCCTCTGCTCCATCATCCCAGAACTGGGAGGTATCTCTGTTCCAGGGTATCAGAGAACTTAGGACCCTGAGCACCAGACATGGGCTGGAGCTGCCAACACTCAGTGAGTGTCACTGGCCTCACTCTCTGTCCCAATTGGAGCCACCAGTGCTCCACATGGGCCCCTGCAGGAAGGAGGCCCCAGGAAACACAGGAGGATGAATGAGAGGCTTGGGGGCCAGTGGACTGTGCTTTTAGGTGCCCCTGAGCTGTGTGCCCATCAAAAAAAGATTGCCAGCAAAGCCAGGCAGGCTCCTGGTGTCCTTGTACCACTCTTCCTGTCATGCCCCACCAGAGCTCACCATCATGCTCCCATATGCCTAGTCAAGGGGCCTCTTGGCTGATCCCTGTCCCTCTAGACTCAAGACATGCAACCTCACCTGTGTAGCCAGATTTTGTCTAGGTCCTTGGCTAAACTGCAAGAAATGAATTTCAAGAGCATGCCACATTGATTAGGTCAGTAATTTATTAAGGTGGGGAGGGAAGAGAAATAGGATAAAATAACAGATCATGGGTCCCAAACAGAGGAAAGGGCTGAAGAATGATAAAGTGGGCTGATTTACAGACTACAATTGTCCATTATAGATTATAAATGCCCAGGTTTTACTTACATGGCCATCACGGCAGGGGAAAAATGGTGAGAGTAGGGCACAGAAGGCAGGAACAGGGGTCAAAAGGCAAAAGGGACACAGTTCAGCTTTGCACTTGCTTTTCAAACCACTAATTATTCCACCCCCTTTGCTAATGGCACAGAAGGAGTCGCAGATATTTGCTGTTTTGATTGATTACCCCACCCATCAATCCCCTGGGAGGGCCCAATGATAAGGTCCCTGGAGAATATCTAGGCTTCTCCTGGCCTCTGGAAGAAATCTTGTTCTGAATAGGAGTTTCTCACAAGGGTCTTTTAGCAGCCATCTTGGGGGTACTGATGTCCACATGGACTTTTTGCCAGGTTTCAGACCCATCTATTGATTCCCTAGTTAGCCTGCTTCACCTGGACAGCCTTCCATGTCCAAACACCCCTCCCTCTGAGCTCCTCTGGCACCCCCTCTACCCTGTGCACCTGTTATGTCCTTATGCATCTCCGTCACAGGTCTCTGAGCTACTCTAGAACAGGTGTTGGATGATTCAGGCTGGGTTTCCCACCATTGCCCAGCACTGTGTCCAGCACACAGGAAGCCCAAGGGATGTATGTCACACAACCATCCTCTGCCACTCCCACTGGGGCAGGTACATCTTCTGAGCTCACAGTGCCCTGTGCCAGACCTCTGTGCCCTGCACAGAGCTTGGCACATGTGACTGCCTCAATGGACTATGTTTATTCAGTGAACTGTGGATTATGCTGTCCACTTTACAGAAGAGGAGACTGAGCCTGGAAAAGGGGAAGTAGCATGTTCAGAGCCCTTTTCATACACTTTAAACATACTTCTCTGAGTCTGTCTGGCTCTAAAGTTAAAGCACCAAATGCCTTCCTACTGAGCTAAACACTATCATCATCATCCATGTTATCAAGGAGGAAACTAAGAGGTTAGACACTTATCTAAGATCACAGAACTAAGAAGTGGTGGAATTAAGACTGCAACCTGGGTTTAACTCCAGAGCTCTTAAGTAAGCCACTGCAATGCCTCTCATGCTGGCACATTTACTGGGAGCCAGGTATGGTATTAAACCCTTCTCATCTATCAGCTCAGCCTGGGGCAGGAGATAGCTCAAAGAAAGCTTCCAGCAAGAAAAGGGACAGGGCATGACCTAAGACAGGTAGGAATTTGTTCTGAATGTTCACTCGGGCTGAGACAGGAGGACTGAGTGGACTGTGGTCGACACAGGGAGGTGAATGTCAGCTGCATTTAGCCAAAAAGGCTTACAGTCTTATGTAGGAGATCAGCAAGGACCAACAGCTACTGTGCTTCCCAGATCGGAGCCCAGATATGCTTCCCAATTAGATCCTTGGTATTGCCCAACACAGGGCTGGCACCAGGAAACAGGGCTGAAAAACAAATGAAGTCCCCCCGCCCATCCTAAACTTCAGACCATCACCTTTGGATTGGGGTGGATGAGGATGCCTTCTCTGGGCTGTAGTCGCCCTGGGTAATTGAGGCAGGTTAATACAGGGTAACAGAGGAGATGAGCCACAATATGGCTGGCAGACAACATGGCCAGCAGACAACATGGCTGGCAGAACACATGGCTGGCAGATAACATGGCTGCAAGACCTCACTGGGACATTGAGTGTAACCTTGAGGTCCCAGTTTCTTTTTCTGGGACCTCTGCTTGGCCCCATATATTCCAAACTGTCCTTACCATTGGTCCCACCATCACTGGGGTAACCAATACCTGCTGGGGCCCATCCCCTTATCATTAGGAAAAGGGTGGAATAATTAACAGTTTAAAAGGAAACCACACAAGGCAGAATACACTCTTTCTGCCTGAAGGAACCCACACCAAAACTTGGAGTGTATTTCCGTCTTTCTCTCCCATTTCTCAGCAAGCTCTGTTCTTTCCCCCATTCCCCCCCAAAATTCTTTTTACTGGCCTAAATAAACTGGCATGTTCATAAATTCATTTATGCATCATAGCCAAGAACCTTGAGGAATCCAACACTTCCCTTCTTCATAATGACTATTTCCAGGCCTGGGTCTCCACCTCCAGCCCCTTTTCACCTCTTTATCCCTGGTGCCCAGCACAGGGCCTTCACAGAAGCTTCGGTGTGCACTCCTGGCTGCCTCCTATGTCTGTGGGTCACTTTTCCTTTTGATCACACCATACTGGGCCCCCTGACCCCACAGGTCCTGGGGACTTTCTGCCACTGAGTTCTACCAACTGGGGCTGTCCCCTGCAGAATCAGGGTTGGGGGCATAAGGGCAGGGTTCAGTGCCTAATCCAGCCTCTGGAACCCAGCACCCAGGATACCTCAGGAAATGCTGCTGAACTCCCGCCACCATCATCTTTGCCCTGCTTGGCCCAATCACTTCCTCTCTGGAGGACCAATTTCCTGCCTGGTGGGTGGAAGAGAGAATGAATAAACTTCCTGCCAGCTTGAATCCTTCTAATTACCAGCTGGATCAAAGTCCACACAGGGCCCTCCTGGGGCACCAACAAAACCCAGGCTTATTTCAGGAGGGGATGAAGGAGGCGGCCTGGAGGCTGAGACTGTCCCTTCTGGGTCCACCCTATCCGGCCAGGCCAGCGGCCCATCTGCTCCCACCCAGGCTTCCACTTGCCCTGAAGTCTCCACGACTTCCGGCCGCGGCAGGGGAGGCGGAGAGGACAGAGGCAGCCTGCTCCCCCGGAGGCTGCAGGTGTGGGCACCCCAAGGCACCCAACCCAAGCTCCCGGGGGCGCGCGTGCCCTCCTCCAGGTTCGATCCCCCGGAGCCCAGGAGCCGCGCACGTGCACTTCCTGCGCCAATCAAGCACCCCCTCCCGACCCTTGTGCAATCTTAAAATAGATTAGGCAACTCTCTGAGCCACGGTTTCTTGTTAAGTACTTGACACAGCTCTTGTCTCAAACATCCACTCAAAAAATAAATTATATTCTAAGAGAAAACAGGAATATCTTTTCTTTTTCCTTAGAAGTCTTTTAAATTCTTGATTTTGAAAACTGTATTTGTATTAACTACCTTTATTAAAGATAATTAAAATAAAATGTTAAAAATTAGGAAATGACGTATTTTTTCATTCTAAGGGCATTTTTCTACATGTTGGCCTTGCCATAATCTTCTGTCCCCAGTTCTCCAAATGCAAATCTGAATGTAAACTCAGAACCTATACATTGAATATATAAATGCTAGGACTTTTTTATTCTGCATCCCCTTAAACACACACACACAATTTGATGAGAGGAGTACATAATATGCTCTTCCAGGATGGCATTAATAAAACCTGTTATGGGTGTGGTTTTTGGACAAGACTAGGGAGAATGAGGACTTACCTAATTTAGGCTCATGTGAGGGTCCAGGAGGTGGTTGAGGGGTGGAGAAACACATATGGGTCTCAGGCTCTTGCCTTTATTATGACCCAAATGAAAGGGGTAGGGCTTTCCTATGGATACTTGGTATTGGAAGTTTCAAACTATGCAGAATGAAAATCAGAAGTGACAAGTGCAGCTTCTTATGCAAGGCATGTAGAGATACAGGATTTGCTATTGCAGTGCAAAAAGGCAAGGGACCTTATGGAGAAGAAGAGTCAGTGGCCAGTTGGAGAAAAAGCATTAGTGGTTATTCAGAGAAGCATTAGTGGTCATTCAGAGAAGCTAAGGATGGTTCTTAGCCAAACTATATGGAGGTAAAGGATCTGCTAGTTGTGATTATGCCCAAAGCAGGGCTAACTGGGGTGGTCACTCAAAGGGAAACACATCTAAGTGATACAACAGTAGCCACAGCATTGGCTAGAGAGATCACCTGATTACATTTGCAAGTACGTTTTCACCTTTTCTTCTTAACTGTGTCAGATTAATGATCCCTTCATCACCTGAACTCTTTAGCTTATTTCATGACACATTTTTTTTACAGGAGTAAACAGAAAACACAGATGCTGGAGACCAGCAGAATTTTTATTTAAGAATAACCATTTAATTTAGGATGTTTAAATTGTGATTTCTTAAAAATCACCTCCTGCCATTGTTAGCAATTCAGGTCTAGGGGAGTTGAATGGAATTAGTGCCATTGTTTGCACTAATTTGAGTCAGAGCCATATTGGGTGAGGGACTATCCAGCAAGGGTTTGTCTGGATAATGTAACAGACCACTGGGAAATACTACCCCTCTGTGTGTTATAGCCACCTGGGGCACTGCTCTCTCGACATCCCAAGCATCCACTATTTTGGACATGTTTTCCTCTTACTTTATCCAAACATACTGCATTCTTTTTAAAGCAGCATGGAAATCAAACTTATGGATATATCATTCTTTCCAAAATTAATGGATTCTAGTACAGCATAAGTTACTAGGAGTTATCTTTAATGAGAATAATCTATAAACTTTTAGAGGAAATGAAACTTTTCCAAATTATATTTACAGAGAACAATAATGGTTTAAATCAGAACCTGAATATTCACTGACTATGTATAATAACCAATGTTAACCAAATTTCATGGACTCTCCGGATTATGTCTCTCTTTTAAAATCATAGTAGGATCTCTATATTTAATTTGAAATGTTCACAATGAAATTGTGAGATTAGAGTTTATTTGGCTTTCATTAAAGAGATGATAAAATGAAGTCTGCACGTGCTCACTCTTACTTTACCGATGAGGCAACTGAGGCCCTTCTGTCCTCCTGCGGCCCCTGAGAAGTCCACTCACCCACCCAAATTCACACCACTGGTTAAGTGGCAAGGCTGGGGACTGCACAGTCATGTTCTCAGGTACAAGCAACCCACTCCCTCTTTGAATGTGAGACTTTTAAGATATTCTCTGTAAAGAAGTACCTGGAAGTGTTGCCTTTGTTTGCTCTAATTCTCTCTATGCATTTTTTTAATGTTACTTTCTAAAAACAATTCCATCAAATTCAACTTTTTTCAAGGAAAGCTTAGGTATTTTATTGATTAAATAAATAAGCACTTATGCCATTTATATGGTAGAGAAGAGTAATAAATTCCCCAAAGAGGTGACTAAGAAAAAGGAGAGAGGAATTCTTGGATGATCATATCTGAGTTCAAGCAGAACCTTCTCTAGTTGGAGTTACATGAGCATGGTGTATGGAATAATTTTTGAGATTTCCCCTGCTTGTTTTCCTTGGCTCTAGTTGGAATAGCTCCTCCAAGCTCATTCACCTCTATCTTTCATTCTGTGTTTAAGTGTGACCTTGCCTAACATTGCATTGAGAACTTAATAAATGAACCTATTATTTCTTCTTCCTAAAAAAAAAAAAAAAAAAAAAATGAAGTCTGCATAACTTGCTGAGGGTCACACATGAAGAGAGTGGTGTAATGGCTCTTTAAATCAGTCTGCTTCTGGAGTCTGAGACCTTAGCTTTTTGCACTAACACATTTGCACATACATTCTGAGGATGTTTGAATATGGCAATTTGACAGTAAAAGACAAACCTGGAGAGTAAAAGTTCAAATTAGTAATAGGACAGCTACCTCTGTAGGGCCCTTGGCCACAACTCAAATAAAACTTTATGCATCCCCTCAGCATTTGCCTGCTTAAAAACATAGATTTCCCTCTCTGAACTCACACTAGCAGTAGGATTTTCATCCAAAACAGCTTTCCTTCCCCAGGTCCGCTAGTACTTTTTAAAATCCCCATAATCCAATCTATCACCAATACAGCTTAACTATTGATAATTTTGTCTAAGATAGTTGCATTTTTAGGTTAATATTATCAGGCCTTTCCTTCTCAAGAAATTTTCTCCTAGTATTTTTGTCCACATCAGTTTCCTCCTGACTTTAGAACTGCCTAAAAAGCAAGAAGAGCATAAAAAGACACTTGCTTGTGGCTTCTGAATCCTACACACTCTGTGTCTCCTGGCCCAAGACAGAGTTGATGGAGCAGCACTTTCCCCACTATGAAGAGCAGGCCTGGAATTCTGTAGAAGAGGTGCCAAAGCCACAAAAGATGCCAGCCCTGAACTCAGAAGATGCTAGGTCATGGCTACTCCTTTTCTTACCTGAAGCTGGCTGGGTCAGCTCTCTTGGGACAGCTTTTGTTCTCTTAACATTGTCTATCTACATAATGAAATTTCATTTACCAATGTAAACATTCCATTTGGAGATTTCAACTTCTTTCTTTCTTTTTTTTTTTTTGCACAAGAAAAATGGTAAATTTTTAATGAAAACATTCAGTACCCTTGTTTGTAAATTTAGCCTTGCTTTTTTTTCTTGCTTTCTTTTTTTCCCCACAAAAATAGCACTATACTGTATACAAGGCTATATGTTAGCTTTTTGTTTTCCCATTACATTAACAATAAACATAAACATTACACATCCAAAAAATGGTACCACTACCATAAGTGAAAAATCAATGCAAGAAGAAAGCAAACATCCAAAAAGAAAAAGGAAAAGGTAGCTAGCTACTTTCAAAAAATATATTAAAAGATGCTTAGATTACATAAATGTTACACAAAAATTATAGGGATTCCCATGTTCCCCACCTCCCACACCTCCCATAACATCCCACATAAACATCTTTCATTAGTGTGGCACATCACCTGCAATGGATATACACATCCTGGGGCTTTGCCACTAAGCATGGACCATAGTTCACATTGTAGACCACACTCTCTCCCACACAGTTCTGCATGTTATATGCTGGTGTAATATGGCCTATATCTGTCATTGTAATGTCACTCAGGATAATTCCCAAGTCCTGAAAAAGCCCCTGTATTACAACTGCTTTTCCTTCTCCTTGCCCCCAGAGCATCCAGTGAGTACATCAATGCTGTAATTTCTTCCATTGCTTGAATCACAATATGTCTACAACAGAATACCAGTAAGTGCACTCTAGTCCATAGCTCTTCCCCCAATCCTGAGGAGTCTGGGATGGTGATGTTCACTCCACCTCCAAGTGAGAGGGGGCTTATATTCCATGGATAAGATGGATGGGATTATCCTGCCTGCAGCTGCAGACTCTCTTCATTCCCTGGGATGGCCATTGTCCATCATCATCTCCCCACCAGGTGTCTTGGGTGTTTTGGCAATAATCATCCTCAACATGTGTAATTTTGGTTTGTGTGTGTGGAATATACTGCAAGGTGTTAAAGGTTTGAGTTCCAAGAATATGTGTATTATAAATTAATTTACATATTCCCTTTTTGTCCTTTAAATTACTGTGCAAATGCAACTTCTTCCAGATTTACATATGATATAAAAAGGGGAAGAAAATGGATTTAAAAACTGCTTTTTTTCACTTTAATGCCTTTGCCCTGAATTGTTACAGTGTCTTCTGCCAAATTCTCCTTTGTCAAATACCTTCCATTCCCTAATTTTCTACTGATCTACCTGTGTTTTTAGGTGAAAATGTTATAAAAAGTTGAGAGGGACTTTTTATGAGCTCTTATTTTCTTTTTTAATCGGACCTCAGATGCACAGTCTTGTATTGAAGATTAATCATAATCCTCAATTCATGACTATAGTGCATTTACCTTACCTTTGAGGTTTTCAGAGCTGATTAAGACATTTGACCATTAGATGGCACTAACACAGAGAATTTATTGAATGGCACTTGAACAGGTTGCCAGGGAGGGACAACTCTTCCCAACATTGGACCTTCCAGATGATGCAAGGCACCATCAGAAGGGGTAAGAGGGCAATGAGAGTGGAGGTTGATGTCTGATAATCAGCATGGTGGGGTGTCTCTGGGTCAGAGATTTCCTAGGCGCAGAATTTATAACAGGATTTTACATTTTCTATGACTAGCAGATATTGGAAGCAGTTTTGCAGGGTATGCAAAACAAAACAGCTGTAAACGGATAAGAAACACTTATTTGGGCTATTTTTAAACGAGTTGTGTGTGCAAGGATTTGAATTTTTTTCACTTTAATGCCTTTGCCCTGAATTGTTACAGTGTTTTCTGCCAAATTCTCCTTTGTCAAATACCTCCTTTGTCAAATACCTCCCTCTTTAATTCTCTGTTCACAATCTCTTCCTTTAGAATAATGTACACAACACCTGCAAGCTCTCCACCAAAAACACAAACTAGGTCATTGACATTTTAAAATTATCAACAATTTCAAATACAGAGGCATAGGATATCTAATCCCTCTATTCAGTTTCTCTCATTTCTGCCCCATTCTCATCCTGATTTTTCTTTTCCATGCTTCATCCCACTCTTTTCTCTCTTTGAAACCTTCCAAGTCATAATCTCAAACCTTTCAGTCCTTGCATTACTTTCCTCTCTGACTGTAAGGAATGAAGTTGGAGAACTGGAATTTAAATTGCAGTTCCTTGTTTTTCTGTAAGCAGGCCTAGAAATCACTTAAGGAGTTCATTACATTGTACATTCAGGCAGCCCACCTCAGGCAATTCTGATTCAGTAGGCCTGGGGTAGGCCAAGGTAATTTGCATTTCTAACAGGCTTCTTTGAGAAGAACTTGCAGAAAATATGTGTAGGCCAGATGATTCTGTATTTTGTAATGATCATTCATACATATTCCACTAATTTTAACATTTTTCCTTTGAATTAATTTCCTTGTAGCTATCATGAGCAGACATGTTTTGTATTGGATTATGACTATTTTTCCTTTCAAATAAACTAATTTGTTTTTGCCAGAATTTTTGTGATAATTTTAAAAGAAATGCTCATCCAATATATTACAAAGGCCACACTGAACTTCTTTTGATTTAAATCATAATTCTGTCAATCTACAGAGCCAGTCATTGTTAAGTTGTGCCATTATTTTATATATCTCCAAAATAGATAATTGCTGTTTAATAAACTATGCCAGTATGGTAAGACAAAACTAATTTTAAGACACCACATATACTTATTTCAGAGATACTAAAATGTGATAAAAACATTCATCTTAGAACTGTTAAAGTTCAGGTATATCTTTGTTCATTCCTTTATTTCAGCACTAGCATCATTTTATTTACCTCCTGAAAATAGCACAGAAACTAAAGCTTTTACTTTTAGCCTATCAATATGATGATATTTTTCCTTTCCCAGGGTGTTCAATACATTGAGTTGATTTTGTAAATTGGAAAATTATCTTTCCCACACCTCCAGTTTCTATCAGGTGCCATTTTCCATAAACACTTTTAGTTTCATGACTCATCTTTTAGTTTTCTCCATAGAGGTTGAGTGAATTATCTGGTTATAAATTTGAGAGGGATTTGAATAGGAAAACTTCAGTGTCTCCCCTTCCACCCTCTTATTATAATCCAGCTGCTATTTAATGCACACTTTCTAGAGTACTTGCCTCTCATGTCCTGCATTTCATAGACACACCAACATCATTTGCGGAGGTCTGAGGTTATACAGCTCTGCCTGTGGCTGAATGGATAAATGCAATTTTAAAACTCATTGTTAAGAATTCCATTGTTGTTGTAAATATAAGGCCATCTTTGAATCTACTTTTTAGTGAATGTTTGATTTTCCTGATTCCTAATTTTCCAACCCTAAAGTTCAAAACAGCCAACCTAAATCTGAGTTAAGTATTCCATTACTCACTTTTATATGGTTTTATTTTATGAATAAATAACTACATATATTAATGTTTTCACTTTATAAAATATAACCATGATCTAGGCAATCTTTTTAACTTTTTTGTCCCTCTGAATATTATATTGCTAATGTACAGCCATACTTTTGAACATTGTTGTAGTTTATTTATTTTATTTTGTGAAGTATTCCATACTGTGATGGTACCATAGTGGATTTCATCCAATTTCCTATTAAAAGACATCGGTCCTTCTTCCCAACCAGGTTTTTGTTCTGGGAACAGTAAAGAATATGAATTTTCTCTTGCATGTTTCCTGGTATACACATGAAAGAATTTCTCTTGGGTGTACACTTTGGAATGGAATTGCTAGGCTTTGAGATATTTGAAATGCAGCTTCATAAATAAATTTTACAGGGTCTAACAATTTGCATTCCCATTGGCAATACATAAAAAAATCTAAAGGTCCACAAGTTGTCCAAAACTTGGTACTGGCAGATATTTTAACTATTGTCCATATAATAGGTGAAAAATAGTGTCTACTGAACTTAAAAATCACAAGCATAGCTAAAGTGGAGATGCTACTATAAAAATGGCATTTGCTAGGACTAAGAATTCACAGACAGGAAAACCATCATTTGTTCCACTTAAAATGAGATCCACTGTTGCAGAGAAATCACATTCACTGCTGTATCCACATTTCTACCAGGTTAAGAAATCACACCAAAGGTTATACCATACATGCTCTGCTTAAACCTGGGACTTATTAAGACAAAGTAATTGCAGGCACAGCTAAAACAAGTATCATGATTAAGTGATAATGCAGGGATTCTCAACAAAGGGGTCCATGAGCTTGAATTGAAATAAAAAAAAAAAATTCTTGTGCGGATGTGTTGGTGCAGATGTGATAAATTTAGGAAATAACACATGGTATAGTGTGGACTTAGTAAGGGGTCTGTGGTTTTCACCTGACTGGCAAAGGGGTCTGTGGAACAAAAGGGTTAAGAACCCCATATGGTGTTAAGCCCTGTTATCTGAAAAATAAGTAAACTGCCTTACTTATTTAATATTTAATAAGCAAACACCTGTGCAAACTACCCACCCCCACCTCTCTAATATAAGAACATGTAATCCACACTGTGCTCAGAATCCTGCACAAAGGAAATCAAAGGTTGATAAGCCAGGCAATTATATGACTGAGTAACATTCATGAGTTTAAAATACCTCCAAATACTATCCTAAAAAATAAAAATACTTTAAAAGAAGTATAAAATGTACTGAAAATAACACCTTATAAATATGTAGGAATACAATGTAAATTAAATAAATGAAACTTGTGTGTGTATACATATATCTGAAATTTAAGAAAAACATTTCATGTAAGGGATATGCAAAGCAATAATATGTAAAATAAGTTTAACAAGGTTAAAAAATTTATTTCTTAAAAGCAAAGAAATAAATTAAAAAACAATTTTGACAACATTCTTAGCATAATTACATTTCTTGAAACTGCAAATAATAACACTATTAAAATGGGCTGTGATGGACACAAGCCACATATAAAACTGAATGGTGACAAATTCAAGTGTATCAGTATAAATAGATAATCAAATTTAATAAAATATTTGAAAGAATAAAATAAAAATTTGAAATGCAAATAGAACCAAAATAGAACACATCAATCTTAGCAAAACACACCAAAAGAAAATCCAAAAGTAAGCAAACTATACTGATAACTAACCCTACAAAGAAAAATATGTGAACAGTTCTAAACTGTGCAATCATACAATTATCATATACATATTGATAAACTAAAGCTAAATTATAAGGTAAATAATGGAATAATCAACTCAGAATTTGGGTTGGTTACCTGGAATTGGAAAGCTGGAAAGATGGGATACAGGAAAATCACACACACACCCAAAACTAGATTGCAGGATTGATCTTATATTTACACCAAGAATGGATTGGTTAGAAATAAGTATCCAGAAGTGGATGTGGCTCCCACAATTGGGTGCCTACCTACCACATGGGAAGTCCCATGTTTGGTTCCCCAGTTCCTCCTAAAGAGAACTAGCAAGACAGCCAGGTAACATGATGGGCTGGTGCAGTGTGCTGATGCAAGAAGAGAATGCAATGAAGAGACACAGTATGAAAACATAATGAGAGACACATAAAGTGGGTGTGGAGTAGGCTCAAGCCATTGGGCAATTCCCACCCACATGGGATGTCCTGGGTTCCACTCCCAGTGCCTCCTAAAAACTAAAAACTAAAAAAAAAAAAAAAAAAGAAGACAAGCACATAAAGAACAGACACAGAGAGCAAACAGCCAGTGAAAATGGGGGAGGAGAAGTAAACATAAAATAAATCTAAAAAAGAGAATGGCAAATTTACTTTTACCAGTCTACCCATGGACAGAGTTACACAATCTCAACTCCCCCTAAATGAGACTGGTACATCTAGTAAATGTAGAACATGGAAAGGCAAGCCCACTAGAAAGTATACTTAAGTTGGCTTTAGAAAAGAGGATAGAATGGGAGGTGCTGAACTTTTCATGTCTAGAACTCCCAAACTCTACAATCAGATAATTCACTCAATATCTATGGAGAGAATGAAAAGATAAGGAAAAGAATCTAAAAATATTTACAGTAAAATTAAACCTTTATAGAATCTGGAAGAATGGGGAAGTTGATTTTCTCACTTACACAATGATGTCAATGTATTGAGCTACTCTGTGTACAGACAAATGCAATCATATTGTTAGGTTTAAAAATACAGTTCTAAACTCTAAGCCCTATGCTATTTTCACTTGGTAAATAAAATAAAATGACAGTAGAGTTAAAATAAAAGAGTGGACAAATATATAATTAAATTTAATCAATGCTAAGATGATTCTCATTTTAACATTTCCAAAAAGGTGTGTATCTTGAAATGTGTTGTTTCTTAGCATTGTGGAATAGTTTAATTAGCAGCCATTTTCTTTCTTTGTGACATGTATAATGGCACTTCACAATGATTGGCTTCTTGCATTGAAGGAATTATGATCCCAGGCAAATATTAAGCAAATAAAGTTCAATGTAGCTCTAGTAGTTCATCTATCTTGGCCTCTCTTTTTTCTTCCAGAAAAATCCTGGAAGATCTAAGTTATGTTAATTGAGAGGAGATTAAGAGTTATAACTCAGCATAAAATATATGTCTGATCATCATAGCCTTGAGAAAATTAATCCAAAAGAAAAATGTTAAAATTAATGGAACACCTATGAAAAATTACAGAATTAAGAATCATCTGGCCTATATAAGTTTTATATTAATGCTACTCAAATGGCCTGTAACATTAGCACAACCTGGTTGCCTATTAGAAATGAAAATGTATCTGCCCTCCCCAGATTTATTGACTCATTATACCTGGTATTGTGTATTTGAATCTACATTGCAATAAACCTTTTAAGGGAAATTAAAATTTAAGGAAATTTCGATTTAAATTCCAGTGTTCCAACTTTCTTCTTTGCTGACAAAGAGTAATATAATACAAAGACAAACCATTTGGGATTACAGTTTAGGAGGATAATAACAGACTGTGATGTTTAAGGGGCAGAAATGACAGAAAGTAAACATAGGGGTTGGATAACATGTCTCTGAAATTGTGATTGTTGATAGTTAATGTGAAGAATCTACTTTTTGTTTTGGGTGGAGAATTTACAGTTGCCTATTACATTGTTTTAAAGACAAAGGGAATGAGAGAGGGAGAGTAAGAGAACACGGTGAAAGTGTATTTCTATTATGATCCAATTTTTTAAAAAGAGAGAAAATCAGAACTTATAAGTCTCAGTTAACTTTTAATAATTTTTCTCCCTAAAAACATGCACAGATCATTAGAAATTAGTGTGTTAAGTTAAATAAAATGTTCACCTATATTCGGCATTGCTGGGAAATGACAGGGACTTTTCAGAAGACAAAAACAATGGACTGAAGGGGCTTTCTGAGAAAATAGATGGCATCCTCTAAAGTTTCAGTTAAGCAAATCTGGTGACAAACTAGTTTCTCTCCAGTAGCTATAGTTTATCTGCATAGATGAGCATATCACATTAATCAATGTTTATCTGTTTCCTGCATTGCAAGACCTGTTTGTAAGGCCTTCCTACACAATAAAGAACTTCCATGGTCCACTAAATGCCTTTATAAGCAGCTGTGATCAAGATGCCTATTGAAACTCTTACTCTCACTCCCCCTGTGAGGCAGGTTAGTATAGGAAATGAGTGAAGGTTACTGGTCAGAACAGAGCCATGAGACCCCACCCAGAAACCCCCTGAGGGGAGGCAGCTGCTTGAGAACAAAGCTGTAACTATTACAGCCAAAAAGCCCCCCAAGACCATGGTCCTGATGTTCTGTTTGAAACTCCCTCAAAATAAGCCCTGGATAACTCCAAACAAAAAGGCCTACCCATTGACTCCCTGAAAGATAACAGGAGAAGGTAGAAAGGCAACCAATCAAGACAGCAAATAGCTGAGATTCCTCCTTAACATGGGGAAAGGGGAGGAGGAAATGCTTTAAAAAGGCCTACCCTGTGCCCCAAGTTGTGTCTCACCTGTAGCATGCTCTCACCCCTATCTCAGGTATGTACCATTTGTTTTCTTGTTTCCTAATAAACTCTGTACTCTCTTGCCTATGCTACAGTGTGTCCTTAAATTCCTTTATGAGACCCAGCTAACCTAGAAGCCCAGAGCACTCCTGCAACCCTTCTTTGAGAGGTCTCTGCTCCAGGAATTTCTACCTTAAAAAACCTGCAGCTTTGATTATGTTGTTGAATTTTTTTCTTTTTATAAAGGGAATAGAAGGCAATGGAGAATTCAGCAGAAAGCACTGTTGTGATTCAGGGTGAGGGAATTAAATTTAAACAAATGTTGTTTATAATCCTTTCCCCCCAACTTCTTACTTCATGTGTAACTAAACAAGGTAAAGTATAAGGTACAGAAGGCAGGGTGCCTGCCAGAAAGAACTTTTGAATACAAAGTAAATGATATTTTTTCTTATTCTTAGAACATTTTACTAAATTTTGGATTTCCCCAACTTCTGTCCTCAATGCTCCAGATGCAAAGTTGAATTTAAACTCAGAAACTATGTGATTCAATGTAACTGAAATCATTTTATTTGTTCTTCAGTTTCAAACTCAATTTTTAAGTTTTATATTGAAGTTTATCATTTATACATGAATATACATAAGCAATAAGATTATTGTAAAAGTTGTGAATTTACAAAACAAACATGCATATCATCATAAAAGGCTCCCATACATTGCCCCATCATCAACAACTCGCATTGATGTGAAACTGTTGTTACAAACTATGAACAGGCATCCTCAAAACATTACTGCTAACAATAGTGAATATGTTTCATTTGGTGTATTACCCCCAACCCACCCAGTTATTAAAACCCTGTATTTAAATTATATACTTTTTATAATTCATGACAGAACATTCTCATATTTGTCCTGTTAACCACAGTCCATCTTCCACCACAGGGTTCATTGTGTTATACAGCCCCATTCAAAGTGTACACTCACTGACTCTCATTCATCAGAGCTGTGCTGTCATCATCTCAGTCAATTTTAGAACATTTTCATTACCCCCAAACGAAAAATCCCATATCCATTATAGCTCTTTGTTGCTGTACCTTAGAATTGATATATCTTCTTTGTCATGGCTGCAAAATATTACAATATTTCTGTTAACTATAACCCATAATTTACATTAGTTGTAATTTTCCTGTGTATCACCATATTCTGAACACTTTGTGAAAGAAGAATATTCCTATACTATTAACCACAATGCCCATCCACCACCAAAATCACTGTTATACAGTCCCTAGATTATTGTTTCTTCCTTTCAATTGAAATATTGCATCCACAGAGTACCCCTTTCAGCCACAATCACGTTTATAAATCAGCAGTATTAGTTATACTCACTATAATGTATTACCATCAACTCTATTCATTTCCTCACATTTACAATAAACATTATTAGCAATTCTACATACATTCAGCAAGAACTCCCTTTTTCAACCTACATTCTATTTCAAACTCCTCTATTTTCTTTAGTTTCTCCCCTTGGAAATAAATTCTCTATAACGATAATTTTTACTATTAGAGGTCAATGTTAGGAATCCTCTGGGATGAAGCCTGTGATTTCCTTGAATTAAACCCGAGGTGGAAACCTAGTGGAGATTTTCTTTGTAATCTGAAAGACACGATAGAGGCCTTCGGCTGAGTTGGTAAGAGAGAAGGCAGGCAGGAGGATGGGTGTTAGGAGCACGTAGTGCGGGTATCATCGAGTCTGTATGCGTCCATTCCATGCAGAGAATTTTGGGTCCTGTTGACAGCACTTTTAGAGGGAGGTCCGTTTTGAATCTGGGAAGGAGGTGGGTAGATCGTGGCGACAGGGAAAAGCATAGCTAGAGCTCGAGTCCTCGTTGTTAAAACAGAGAAAGCCTCCCGTGCAATTTAATCTGGATTATGTAATAAATTTTGAGCCCTAACTACCCACCACCACCCCATATCCCATCCCAACTCATGAAGTGGTACGGGCACACAGAGGCATTGTTCCAGAAAAATCTACTGAATAATTTATCCTCATTTTTAATCCCAAATCAGTAACATGAGAATAATGGAATACTTTTTTTCCTATATATCTTCACCATATCTGAGGCCTTAGTCGCCCAGTTAGGGTCTGGGTAGGAAAAGGTTATTAACACAAAAAGGGAAGGCAAAAGAGGCAGGGATGTATGCGGCTTGCGGTGGCACTCGGGAAAGAAAGCAGAAGCCATCCCAGATAAGTACATTAAAGCAAGCAGAAAATCAACCCTAAATCAACATGCAGGATGATGTAAGAAAATTGCCTAGGAGGCTTCGGGACAGGATGTAGGACTATCATATTGAAAGTCCTCTTTCTAATCACTCAACAATGCTTTAGTTCCTCCAACTTTCCCCCAGAAAACAAAACAAAACACTCTCCTATTCTTTTATTTGGATAGCTCACATTAAATTATGGGCCTTAAGTGAAGTGCTATACAAACAGATTCAAGTCCAAGGTTTCCAGAATATTGCTGCGACCCCAACCTGGAACTTCTGGAGCTGGCTCTCCGGTGAAGAACTGCAAACCTGGAGGAAGAGAGACTTTAAAATCGGTTCATCTGGTATTTGCCTTTCTGGGTAACTGCTAGGCCCTCCAAGCTTCTTCCTTCAGTATCTTACCAAGTCAGTGTTGCCCACCAGGCCTGGCAGTAGGTCCACACCTTCCTAGATCGCCCAGAACGGAATCAAGGAGCCTAGTCATCTTTTAGTAGATACGACATCCGCTTGGCTCTGGATTCCGATATTTGAGGTTCTCATTCCTCTCTCCAACTCACATGCTCACTCTCCTAGCCAGAGACCATCTCGAGGACCCTTGTCCTGTTCCAATCAAGCCATCCATGTGTAAACGCTATCCCTCTCAGTCACCGATTTTCAGCGTTTTCATACCAATGAAGAATGAGTATGAACAGGTTGAAGGATGTACCAGTCCCACTGCCCCATCAACAATTTCCTGCATCTCTCCCAATCGCTGAATTTCAGCGCTAAGTTCTGAGCACAACTCAGAGAAGGGGTTACCCACTCCACACAAGCGAGCAAAGAGGTGGTGAGGCCTCAGTTTCCCTGCAGGCTCAGACCCATATCCTGGAGCAGGTCTAATTTTGATGATGTGGTATCGAAGACCAGAGACCAGCCCAGGATTTCATCAGGGTAAAGCAGAGTTTTCCAGATAGGAGAAGAAAGTTCTCTTACTGAATCAAGCCCCAACTTTGAATCTAAAGATAAATCATGGGAGCCATAGTTGCAGGACCTGGGACCTTCCATATTTTTGCAGTAGATGTTTTTTTCTGTCATCCAAGATTAAAATCTCCCCAATAAATCATCCTTTGCTGAGCCCCTGGCCCAGCACTCCAGTCTTCTTCTCCAGCCCCTGCGTGCTCTCTTTCAGCCCCAATTGGCACTTCCGCACTAGCTCCCCAAACTTTTCACTTACCATTTCCTGACTCCCTTGGGTCAAGGAAGGACTGTTCCCTAGTCAGCCATCACCTCCCTAACCATTCACTCACAGGGACCCCCCTTCTCATTCCGAGGCTAAACTTTGCAACAGCCATGCCTGTAAAATTAAAAAAGAAAACTTTGATAATTTGGAAATTTCTTTGAGAAATGTGCTCTCAAAACACTTCTGAAAAAATCAAAGAAGACCTAAACAAATGGAAAGACATTCTGTGTTCAAGGATTGGAAGACTAAATGTGGTGAAGATGTCAATCCTACCCAAACTGATTTATTGATTAAATGCAATACCAATCAAAATTCCAACAGCCTACTTCACAGAAATAAAAAAGATAATTACCAACTTTATTTGGAAGGGAAAGTGCACCTGAATAGCCAAAAACATCCTAAAAAAGAAGAGTGATATGGAAGGACACTCACTGCCTGACCTTGAAACATATTACAAAGCTACAGTGGTCCAAACAGCAAGGTATCAGCATAAAGATAGACACATTGATCAGTGGAATAGAACTGAGAGTCCAGAAATAGACTCAGCTCTAAGACCAACTGATTTTTGATAAACCTACCAAGTCTGCACTACTGGGACAAAATAGTCTCTTCAACAAATGGTGCTGGGAGAACTGGATTCCATAACCAAAAGAATGAAAGCGGACCCTTCCCTCACTTCCTTTACAAGAATCAACTCAAAATGGATCAAATACCTAAATATAAAAACCAGGACCACAGAATTATTAGAAGAAAATATAGGGGAACATCTTCAAGACCTTGTGGCAGGTGGGAGTTTCTTAAAGCTTATACCCAAAGCACTAGCAACAAAAGAAAAAAATAGATAAATGGGACCTCCTCAAAATTAAGCACTTTTGCACCTCAAAGAACTTTGTCAAAAGGGTGAAAAGGCAGCCAACTAAATAGGAGAAAATGTTTGGAAATCAAATATTGATAAGAGTTTAATGTCCATGATACATAAAGAGATTCTGGTACTCGATAATAAAAAGACAAATGAACTGATTTAAAAATGGGCATAAGATTTGAATAGACAGTTGATCAAAGAAGAAATACAAATGGTAAAAACACATGAAAATTTTTTCAAAAAGAATATGAGGAGACACAGAGCACACAATGAAGAGACAAAGAGAGCAGACAGTGAGCACAAACAATGAGACGGGGGAAGTAAATAAATAAATAATTTTTTTAAAAGATGGGAAACTACAAGTGTTGGAGAGGATGTGAAGTGATAGGAATGCTGATTCGCTGTTGGTTAGAATGTAGAAAGGTACAGTCACTCTGGAGGAATGTTTGTCAGCTCCTAAGGAAGTTGAATACAGATTTGCATTGTGACCCAGTAACACCACTACTAGGCATATACCCAGAATAACAGAGCAGTGATGCAAACAGACATCGTCACAATGTTGTTCACTGTGGCATTATTCACAATTGCCAAAACATGGCAAGAACCCAGATTTTAATCAACCAATGATAAACAATGGATAAACATATTGTGGTGTATACCTACAATGAAATTATATGCAGCTATAAGAAAAAAATGAAGTTGTGAAGCATTTGACAACATGGATGAACCTAAATGTTATTATGTTGAGAAAAGAAAGCCAGACACAAAAGGACAAACAATGAATGTTCACTATTATGAACTAAATATATTTGTAAACTCATGGAGTTAACTAGAACATAGTTAACAGAAACAGTGAGGTTAGTGATCGGAAAGCTTAGGTTTAATCTGTGCAGAATTCATTAAAAGTTTGTTTATAAATCTTTGGAAAAGAATAGAAATGATGAAAGCACATCATAGTGTTCAAATGTATATCTAGAAGTGCTTATTATTAGGTATGATAGTGGTTGAAAGGGAAAATCTAAAGTCATGCATGTTACCAGAAGAAAAACTAAAAAATGTAACATGGGACTGTATAGTATAGTGAAGCCTCATGTGAAATATGAGTTTGGATAATATTGCATATATGTCTGTTTTTCATTGAAACTTAAGAAAGATAAGTTAATGTTATAATACATTAATATCAGGCAAAAAATACAATAAAAGCAAACTATGGATGCTAGTATATAGTTATATATTAATAATCTTCCATAAAGGGTTAAAAAATGGAAACATAGTAAGGTGAAAGAAACTAGACAAAAGGTACTATATATTGTTTGACTCCATCTATGCAAAATACAAACACAAATAAATTAGAGAGACATAAACAATAGCAGCCATGTAAGGCAGGGGAAGGAAAGAGATTGAGAGGTGATTATTAAGAGGTAGAGTTTTTCTTTGTTTTTCTGTTTTTTTGTTAATATTATTAATGGAGTAAAGAAAATGTGCTAATAGTGATTGAAGTGATGAATGCACAGCTATGTGATTATACCAAATAATATTGATTGTACACATTAGATGGATTGTATGCTTCATGAATATATATCAATAAAAGCAATTTTACAAATCCAATTATGTCTCTTTTTTTAAGGTAGAATTTAACTTTTGAAATGAATATTCAAACCAAATTTTAACAAAATGATCACACTGGAGCAAATTTAGTTTCATGTTGCATTTACCTAGAAAAAAGTTTATAACTAGTCAAAAAGAATAGCAGTCAATTGTAAATGCGAGTTCCTTTCTTTGAGCAAAAAGGAAAACTCATCTGAAATGTAGGCTGAAATCCAGTGAGACACCAAGAGGCAGCTCCAGCTCAGCACCTTGGGGAGAGAGGATGCTGGCAGCCTGTGCTCCCTGGCTGTGTGATGCTGCTTCTCTCTGGCCTTCACTTTTCCCATGCTCCAAAGGATGGACTCAGACATAATGATTTCTAAAATGTTGTGTGCCATGGTCCTTTCACTTCAGAGAAGATTATAAAATGTTACCACTATTTTGCTTTGGGTGTAAACTTCAAAAGAAAATGAATTAACATGCTCAAATATTTTACAACAGAGTAGTATGATTTTTACTGCAACTCTCACCACCTTTAAAAAATTTCCATTCTGAAGTTTCTGATTAGGTTCACTTTTTCCTTGGAGATTCCTACCTTGAGGACATCCTCCCCACTCTAAGTATAAAGAAACTAGCTGCCATTTCCCTTTTTTAATACCTGGGTCAATGGCCCTGCCTTCATCCCCTGGACTGTGTGGTGTGCTCAGGATCAAATCATCTTCTATCTAATTATGGAGTGCCCAGTTGATCAATTTATTCTTCTTCCCTTACATTCCACTGTTTATTATATAAGTTGTATTTCAGTGTGCCCTTATAGAATTTCTTCATATCCTTTGGTTAATAATCTGCAATTTGAGGTTTTTACATAACGTCTTATCATGTGGTTTGTTGGAATGCACAAATGATTTGCCATCCTAAAGCTTGAACATTTTATTATAAATTGTTATCCATATACCCATTTCAGGATAATCCATTTTGTAAATACTATCCAAGGACATTCCAGAGTCCATTGATTTGTTTCCATGGAAGTTCTTTGTTTCTGAAATTTTAAAGTATTTCAAATCCATTCCACTTCAGTGTTCTCCATGGATACTCTTATTAAGCTAAATAATGAAGTAGAAAGAAATGATGGTTATGGAATTTCTGATGCCACAGGGTAATTCACTTTGCACAGCCTCCACACAGACTGAAGCAGTGGTACATAAGTGAATATTCTAGTTCTTAGGACAGGCACTTGGAAGTATTTTGTATTCAAGGAGTGTGATATATACAACTTAATTCCAAAATGTTTAGAAAGTAGGTCAGTAAAAAGAGACAGATACATGGATGGGCTGATAGATAAATGTATAGATAGAATTATATGGGAAATTTCTCTAGTGATAAAAAATACAGTTCCTTTGTGAGCATGGAAAAAGTAAATGGAATCCGTTTCTTTGCATGAAAACTAGAGTCAAGGGAGTAGGATTCAAATTCTCTGGCTAACTTTTGGTTAACCTGTGTAAGGATGTGCATAAACTCAAGCTTGTGAGCATATATTTTCAGCCTAACACAAAGTAACTGGATGAATCAAGATCCATCCTTTTAATTTCACCATGAATAGTATAAAGTGCTGTAGATAATGCATACAAGAAATCCACCTCAACTTGTAGTTTCTCGTATGCCATATCATCATCAAAACCACTGACTGTCTCGATGCCACAGTCCAATACTGTATCCTGCAGGTCTGATTAATGAAATATTTGGATTTTCCAATTAGACTTCTACTATTATCCCCTCTGAAGAAATCTGTTAATTTTTTCAGGTCAGGAGTTCCATTTGTTCCATGGCTTAGAATCACAAAAAGAAAACTGCTCATTTTAATATGGTGTTCTTTAGAAACATTGCACAATTCCACAATTTCTTCATATGTAAGATTGATTTTATTTCTGACTTCAAATTTCAAGTTCCTAAGTGTTTCCCTGAGATGTGCTCCATCTACATCTATATCAGACTAAAATATCATTCCAGTGCTTGAAAGTTTTATTATAAATTATTGTCCACAAAACCATTTCAGGATAATCCTTTTTATATCTACTGTCCAAGGGTATGCCAGAGTCCTTTCACTTGCTTCCATGTGAGGTCTTTGCTTCTGAACTTTTAATGGATTTCAAATCCATTCAGTTTCAGTGTTCTCCATGGGTACTCTTATTAAGCTAAATAGTGAAGTAGAGGGAAGTGATGTTTTTGGGATTTCTGATGCTACAGGGTAATTCATTTTGCACAGCCTTCACACAATCAGAATAGACATTGTCCCCAAACCCCCAAATTGAGGAATAAACAAAAATGAGGGGAATGTAACTACTAACCAAAGCTAATTTATTGTTATTGTAGTTATCTTGAGTTATTGAGTAACTTATAACATTGATATAAATAATAAATAATGGGAAAATACGGAGAATGCAGAAAAAAGCCTCTGGTAACAAGTGGCCTGACAATAGTAAATGACTGATGAATGAACTTGGTTGCCAGAGTTTGCAGAAATTTTGGGCAACCAGTTTGAGGCCTTGACCATCTTCCTTCTCATGTGGAAATTTCAGTAAACTGGGTCAGGCTAACTCCAGGCTCCTGGAATCAACCCAGGGAAAACCAGAAACTGAATTTTTACCTTAGTGAATGACCCTTCCCTCAGTCCAAATTAATCTAGCATGTTAAACTTATTAACACGTTAATAAGTTTTCAATCTCTTTACTAGTAATTGGCTTGTAGGGATCTTCTATTCATTCTTGGTTCAGTGTAGGTAATTTGCATGTTTATATGAATTCCTCCATTTTGTCTAGATTATCTAATTTACTTGTGTAGAGCTGTTCATAGTGTCCTTTTATAGTTCTTTTTATCTCAACTGTGTCTTTAGAAATGTCCTCCTCTTCATTTCTCACTTTTGTTATTTCAATCCTCATTCTTCTTTTCTTTGTCAGTCTACTAAGAGTTTGTCAATTTTATTGATCTTTTTAAAGAACCAACTTTATCTTTGATTATCTCTAATCTAATTTTTATTGTTGTTCTCTATTTCATTTACCTCTCTTCTCATCTTTGTTATTTAGTTCCTTCTGCTGACTTTGCATTAGGTTTGCTCTTTTTTCTTGATGTTCTAGGCTTGTGATTAGGACTCTGATTTGAAATATTTCTTCTTTATATTATATTTTTAAAATTTCATTGAAGTATATCATATATACATACACAGACATGAAAACTAAGTGTGTAGTTAAAGCTGTGACCTTACAAAACAAACATGCATATCCTTATATAGAGCTCCCATACATCACCCCACCACCAATACCTTTTATTTTTGTGAACATTTATTATAAACTATGAAAGAATATCATGAAAATATTACTACTAACTATAGCAAATATCTTACATTTGATGTGTTCAATTTCTCCCAAGAAAGGGTGCTTATGGCCAATGTTTAGAAACTGGGAAGCCAGTAAAGGAGAAAATTAAAAAGATATAACTTCCAACCCCTGCAATGGAGGGTATGCAGTGGTTGAGTAAAGTAGAGAAATTCCTCTCTGTTTCCACGGAATGTTAAGTGGAAAAGAGCTGGGCCCCTTATGGGAGGGCTAGTGTGCTTCTCCTTCTACCCTGCAAAGGCATAAAAGACTGCAGAAAGTATGGGTCCATTGTAGCTTTTGATATCTTGATGGCCACTTGAGAGTTGGTGTGCAAAATATGATGCATTAGAAGACAATGCAAGGTGCTCATTGTGAGAGAGTGAAACCTTCCCTGCCTGGTCTAGGACAGTGTGGAGAGACATACACAACTACACTCCCACCAACACAGGATCTTCATGTGATTTGGAGGAATAAGGAGTCCAGGAGAGGTTCAATGATACTTCCTTATACATTGGGGCCATATTTACAGCCAGAAGTGTAGGTTGGGAGGAAGAAATTGATGGACCTAGCCAAAAGCTGGTGAAGAAGTGTCCAACATGAGCACCAATGTTCCAAGGTGATTGGGCAAGGGGCTTCATAGAGGACTGTCCCTTTGTGAGTGGATTCCAGGGAGTTACCTTTCATCTCTGAAAAAAGGTCATTCAATGCCATTGAAGACACCACCCAAAAATGTTCAGGATGAGAGAGGGACATAATGATAACCAGAAAATTCATTGCTAGTTGCTTTTATTTTTATTTTTTTTTGCTAAGGGATTTTCATAGAGGAAACATTTATTTTAATTGTGCTGACAAAATTGAATAGTCTTTTGCCAAAAAAGGAGACACTAACTCATTTGCAGCATTTATAAAATATCTTTTAAAAATGGACTTTATACATTAATATGAAATCTAATATTATAAATATTCTAAAGTAAACATTGGACATCTGTGTGACCATGGACTAGTCCCATTTTTTAGATTAAATGCAAAATTCATGAAGCATTGGAGAAAACTGGATGTATTGTATTTCATCAAAATAAAATCTGCTCTGTGAAAGACACTATTTAAGTCACAAAATAGAGAAATATTTGCTACACAGCTATTTGACAAAGAACATGTATCCATAATACATGAATAATACTAAAACTAAATATTATTCTGATAAAAAAGAAAACAATAAAAATGTGCTAAAATTTGAACACACATGAACAAAGAATATACACAAAGGGCGTCTAAGCCCATGAAAAGATGTTCAATATCACTTGTCATAGGAAAATAAAATTTAAAACCACAATAAGATTTCAAAAAATGTTAAAATGACTAAAATAAAAATATATAATGATAACTGATAATAAAAGCAATTATAAGAATGGAGAGCAGTTGAATCTGTCAACTGTTATTTGTAGGACTGCAAGCTGATGCTGTCACTTTAGAAAGGAATCTAAAAATTTCTTATGAAGATAAACCACTTACTCCAAAATCAAGCAACCTCATTCTTTGATATTTACACAAGAAAAATGAAATTATGTCCACATAGAGACCTGTAAGCCATCTTTTATATTACATAATTGGAAACAATCTACATTTCCATCAACTAGTGAATAGAAAAGCTAACTGAGGTACATAAGTACAAAGGAATAGAACTCAGCAACAGATAGGAACAACCTACTTATATATTCAAGTACACCCAATGGATCTCAAAAACATTATGCTGTGGAAGAAACCATACTCAAAATGTTACATACAGTGTAATTCCACTTGGATCATGTTCTGGACAGAGCAAAATTATAAAAATGAAGAAAACATCTGTGGTGGCCAGAACTGGTGGTAAGTGGAGGTAACTGAGTGCAAAATGGTGCTAGTTGCTTTTATATACCTCCTAAGAAATAAACAGCAAAGAAGAAAATGACAGAATTGAGAGAAAGATTTATCAGGGTCTCTGACATGAGGAGTTGATTTATGTTTCCCTGACTGTGTCCCAGGGTAGACAGGGTACTCATGTAATCTATGAGGTAAATCCTCTGCATTCTGAGTAAGCATTACCATCACCCTGGGGCCCCTAGTCAGTTAAAAATCAAATCTCTTCATTCAGCTATGAACTGAACATGGGACACGGACCCTCCTGGGATCATCTGGTATTTTCTATTACTGCTTCTCAAAGAAGCCTGTTAGAAATGCAAATTACCTTGGCCCACCCCAGACATATTGAAATAGAATTGTCGGAGGGGGGCTGCTGAATATACATTGTAATGAACTCCTTAAGTGATTTCTAAGCATGCTTAGAGAAACACAGGGAACTGCAATTTAAATTCCAGTTCTCCAACTTCATTCCTTGCAGCCAGAAAGGAAAGTAATGCAAGGACAAAGTTTTGAGATTATGACTGGAAAAGTTTCAAAGAGAGAAAAGAGTGGGATGAAGCATGGAAAAGAAAAATCAGGATGTGAATGGGGCAGAAACGAGAGAAATTAAACTCAGAAATTGGATATCCTATGCCTCTGTATTTGGAGTTGTTGTTAATTTAAAAATGCCAAGAACCTAGTTTGTGTTTTGGGTGAGGGTCTCACAGGTGCCTTGTACATTATTCCAAAAGCAAGAGATTGTGAGCAGAGAAATAAAGAGGGAAGGTCATGATGGAATTGTGTAATTGGTGCATAATTGAGCCAAAGATGGCCCCTGTGTTGTTATTGTGTGTTGTCCACTTCTTCACAGCACCCTGGATCACTTAAGTCCCCTCAAAAGCCCACCCTCATATAAAACTCAAATCCTTAACAGTCCAATTTGTTTAAAAATAGCCCAAATAAGTGTTTCTTATCCATGCTTCCAGTATCTGCTATCCATAGAAAATGGAAAATCCTGTTGTTATAAGTTCTGTGCCTAGGAAATCTCTGACCAAGAACCACAATGCTGATTCTGAGACATCACTTTGAGTGCTAAACCTCCCCTCCCATTGCCCTTTTCCCCTTCTGATGGTCCCTTGCAGCATTTGGAAGGTCAGTGTTAGGAAGAATCCCCTCTCCCTGGCTGCCTGTTCAACTGACATCAAATAATTTTTGTTAGTGCCATCTAATGGGCAAATATCTTAATTGGCTCTGAAAACCTCAAAGCTGAATGTACCACAGTTGTGAATTCAGGATTATTATTAATCTGCAATACAAGGCTGTGTATCTGAGGTCCAATTCAAAAAGAAAACCAGAACTCATAAAAAGGTCCTGTCAAGTTTTTATAACATTTTCCCCCTAAAAACACACATAGATCAGTAGAAAATTAGGGAATGGAAGGTATTTGGCAATGGAGAATTTGGCAGAAGACAGTAACAATTCAGGGCAAAAACATTAAAGTGAAATAAAACTGATTTTTAATCCCTTTCCTCCTCCTTCTTATATCAAGTGTACCTTTGGAAGAAATGGCATTTGTACAGTAATTTAAATGACAAAAGAAACGTGGATTAATTTATAATGAACATATTCTTGGAACCCAAAATTTTAATGCCCGGTAATGTATTCCACACAAAAAAACCATAATTACACATGTTGAGGATGATTATTGCCAAAACACAGAAGTGGGAAATGCGTAACAATATGAGGTTAGAAATAAGTTCAAATCCCCATATGGTATGTGTACATTGATAAATGAAATTTCATTATGTAGATACACAATGTTAAGAGAAAAAAATTTGTCCCAAGAAACCTAACCCAGCCAGCTTGGGGTAAGAAAGGGAGTAGCCATGATGCAGAGTCTTCTGAGCTCAGAGCTGGCATCTTCTAGGGCCCTGATATCACAATTGTGGAATTCCAGGCCTGCTGTTTAGAGTGAGGAAAATGCTGCTCCATCATCTCTGTTTTGGACCAGAAGACACAGAGTATATGACATTCATAAACCACCAGCAAGTGCCTTTTTATGCTCTTCTTGTCTTTTAGGCAGTTGTAAAGCTAAGAGAAACTGGGTAGGGACATAAATCTTAGTAGAAAATTTGTTGAGAAGGCAAGCCCTGATGATATTAACCTAAAAATTCAACTATCTTGGACCCAATTATCCAAAGTTATACTGTATTGGTGATAGATTAGATTACAGAGTTAAAAGAAAAAGTATTAGTGGATCTGGGGAAGGAAAGATATTTTGGGTGTATTCCTACAGCTAGTGTGGGGCACAGAGGGAAATCTAGGTCTCTAAGCAAGCTAATGCTTAGGGGTGGCATAAAGTTATATATGAGATGTGGCCAAGGACCTGGCAGGGATAGTTGTCCTATCCTTAATTTGGACATTCACTCTCCTAGTTTTGTATTTAGTGTTGAATTTCTATATTCAAAGGTCCTCAGAATGTGTGTGCAAGTGTGTAACATCAAGAAGCTAAGGTCTCAGGCTCCAGAAGCAAACTGGGTTAAAGAGCAATTACATTACTTTCTTCATGTTTGACCCTCAACAATTATCGATGCTTCAATTATTCATCTCTTTAATGGAAACCAAATTAGCTCTCATTTCACAAGTTTGTTTTTATGAGTACACTTGATAATAGATGTCAATGCTTAGATAATGCTTCTTTTCACTATTATTGAAATTTTCTCAGATGGAAACATAGCCTTAATGAGAACAATGTAAAGTGGATCATTTTTGGAGCATTCATTCTGTATGTGGATTTTTTCCTTCTCATTTCATGCCCATTGCATTGAATACATACTTCTTTATCTGTACCAAACATTCTATTGACAAAAGCATCAGTAGATAAAAATATAGACTTCAATGATCAGGTATTTATCTTTACTGTAATGAAATCTGATTAATTCTAATTTTAGCAATGTTAGTATTCTACTGTGTGTTGGGTGCAGTGATTGCAGCCACGAACCCAATGATGCAGAATTGGCTGTAGCATTCCCAGACTTTCATTTTAGGGAGAAAGCAAAGACAGTAGAGAGACCATCAGGATGCAGCACCTCCATGAATCCTGTGGTAAATGAACTGATGTCCAGAAAGAAAGGCTCTGAATGTGACAAATTTTATTTGTTGTTTTGCTTTGTGCTCTGTTTTTCTTAAGCTAAGGGGAAAAACACAATAGTAGAAAATTAAAGGACAAATAATGAAGCCCAAAAAAGAGAAAATATCAAAATAGTATGTAAAACAAAAGTTTAAAAACACTGGTTAGACAAAAAGTTTTTGGGAGAAACATGGCATCCTGACAGCTGGTTGGAGGACTGGGATTAAAGATAAAAAGGATAGAAATGCTCTATGTGGGTTGTTAGAAGGGTGGGGCAGATGCAGAATTCTTTGACCTTAAAGTGACAACTGAATTCCAAGGGAGAGCTGAGGGGAAGTTAGCCTTCTGTTGTAGATTCACCAGAAAGAAGTCTCTATTGAAAACCAGTAATAGGTCAGTCTGCAGATGATCAGCACCAATCATCAGCAAGGTACAAAGAAAAGACAGATCATAAACCATGCAGGCCCAAACCAAAGAAGCATCATCAGTCTCACTACTTGAATGCACTAGTTGGAAGAATTTTCCTATCAATTATTTAATCCTCTTATATTCTGAAAGAGTTGTGATGAGTGGTAGCCTCAGCATATTTATACTAGATATATACTGAATTTGGCTTTGGGAGCTCAAAGTGGTTTTGCGTATTTGTGCCTGTGTGTGTATTTTTCTCACACAGATATTATAAATATACAATTATGCACATTCATATTTTTAATCAATTTTATTGATACATGTTAATAAGAATACAATCCATCCAAAGTATACATTCATTTCTTCTGTGCTTGTTTCTTGTTCCGCAACATTATCGTCTGTGAGATTTGTCCCTGTTGTTGCCATCAGCAGAAGTTCATTGTTTTTCATTGATGTACAACATTTGAAAACTCTGGTATGAATATACTAAAATGCATCCATCGATGTTAATGCCAATGGGCATTTGGATTGTTTCCAGTTTTGAGCTATTATGATAGTGCTTCTGTGACCATTATTGTATATGCTTTTTGGTATGCATGTGTGTGATGAGTACTTTCCTCTTGGGTGTTTACCTAGCAGTAGAGTTGCTGGACTCTACTGTTTGCATGTATTCAGTTTTAACAGAAACTGCCAAGTGGTTTTCCAAAGTGGTTGTACCATTTTACATCCACCCCGCCACCCCTGCCACTGAGTATCAGAGTTACTCTGCTCCACATCCTTAGCTAATACTTGGTGTTGTCTGCCTTTTTATTTCAGCCATTCTAGCAGGGATGGACTCTCTCTTTTTCAAGTTGAATTTACTGTGCTAAGTTCTTTATATGCATTTTCTCACTTTACCTACACATCAAACCCAGGAGGAAAGTATTGTCACTAACCCTCTTTTAAAATTGAGAAAGCTGAACCTGAAGAAGTTAAGGAACTTCCCCAAGGCCCTGTTATGAGGGCTAGGTCAGGGCCACCAGTCTTCACTGGCCCCAGTTGCTGTTGTCTGGGGCCCAGACTGGTTGGGGTGGGAGTCCCAGAAGACAAATCATTGGAAGAAGTTGAGGCACAAGCAGCAACTGGGATCCTATGAGAGGTGCAATGGTGGCCATAAGGCAAAATGGGTGGGCCAGGAGGAGACACAAACACTGGATTGAATTGGATCTTTGGACAAGTAGCTCCTGTCCTTGACAGTCATTGTGAGGATTTAATGTGCTTGAATTAGGTAAAGCAACTGGTACCTCACAGAGAGTTGGTGTTCAATGAAGGTTTGTTGATGGAATTAGTAAAGGTTATAGGATCAGGAGACCTTCACATAATTATGATCATTTCTGGAGCCAGGGGGATGGACAAAATGGTCTCTCCAGGCCCCTTTCATTCTGCATTTCTGGGTGGCCCAGGGGAAGGCTATAGTAAAGGACCAGACCCACCCACCCAGGCAGAGAGGACCCCCTCTTCCCCAGCATAGGGTTTGTGAGAGCAACTCCTTTCCATTTGGGAGGAAATAACAGCACAGGGCATCTGCCCCCACCCCTTGTCATCCCTCCGCATCTCCACCCTGAGCCCTGGACCCAGCACAGGGATAGGGTGTAGGAGCAGCAACTCCTGGATGAAGGCCCAGGCAGAGGTGGATATAGAGCATGTTAGCATTCGAAGACAGTTCCAAAACATCCAACTAATTTATGTTAGAGGCCTGGATAGAGGATTCCCCAGGGGGGGTAGTGATTAAAAGGGGGACTTGGAGGATATTGGGGTACCTTTTTTTATGTGAGTGTTCTGTATCTTTATGTGGGTGCTGATTACATAGATGTGTTTGTTCATTTTGTGAAAATCCATTAAACTGTACAGTTTTGGTTTATGCCTTCTTATATAAATGTTATAGTTCAATAAAAAGTTTACATTAACATAAAAAAGACATTATTTGAGCCACATGTATCCTATAGATAAATTTTTAAATATTTTGGGTAAAGAGAAAGTTTTTAAAAGATTTTTTTTTTTTTGGTTAGAAGATTTTTTTGTACTTGATTTGTAGGCATTTAAAAATTGTTTAAGCATTCAACCTATACAGTGAAAATAAAAGGCATGAAGGGGAATGATAAGCAGCAAAGTCAAAACAGAGTTTACCTCTGAGAGGGAGAGACGGGAATGAAATATGCAGATGGGCTTCAATTGTTTTTATAGTTTTATTTCTTAAGCTGGGTGGCTCTGAATTTCTCTGATTACCTGACATATTTCATAATTACAAACAACACCTCAGCATTAAAAAAGAAAATTAAAGTACAGAGTGGGGAGATTGAGTCTTATTTATCTTTATCTTTTCAGCACCAACCCAGGGCTTGGCACTCAACAAATGTTTGGTGAATGAAAGATAATTGGGATACTATTGCACTGGAGCCAGAGTTAAATGCCAAGTCTTCTCATGCCAAATCCAAATCCCGGGAGTTCCCAGTGGCCACAGGGCTCCCTAATACCTCATAGCAGGGGGGAGGGGGGAGGCCTAGCCTTGACTCAGCACCCTCTGTATTTGAACTGAATTACAGAATTACTCAATTACAGGGCACAGAGAAGGAATAAAATTACTTCATTCATTGGAATACTGCAAATTCAGAATCTGGTGACTCAAGTTTCTATGAATGAAACTACCATAATCATTTGATAGCTTGCCCTTTATCTAAAACATCTTGCTTTAAGTTTTATCCATAGCATACCCATAGATCAATTGATTTGTCTTTTTTTATATTAATGCACGTGTCCTCTCCATGGGACAAAAAGTGGGCTCTATACCAAAACCTGCCAAAGCAGGATGGTGGAACATATTTGATTGGCATAAGAGAATAAACAGCCTTCAGCATGTTGATTCTTTGCATGCGAAGAGAAAACACACACACACACACACACACAAAAGGTATACAATCAGCCATGTTTGGTATAATAACATAGTGGTACATTCATCACTTCAATTATTATTAGAGCACTTTCATTATTCCAATAATAATAGCTATAATCAACAAAAAAGAGAGAAACAAAAACCCTCTGCCCCTTAATAACCACCCCTCAATCTCTCTATGCTTCCCCTGCCTTACATAGCTATTTCATTTCTCTTTATATTATTTTGTACATTCATATTTTGATTGAACATATCTTGCTATGTGTTGGACACCCTTCCATATGGTTTTCTTTTTCTTTTACATTTTTCTATGAATATTTCCAATATAAACATAGAGGACCCACATAGATTTTAAAGGAAACACATAATCTGAAGTATCCATTGAAATTTGGTTACCCCTGGATATTGTACATAGTCAATAAATATTCACATTCTGATTTGAATCATTATTGTTTCCTATAAGTAGACTAATTTGAAAAAGGGTCATTTCCTCTAAAGGAATATAGAGTATTCTCATTAATGATAACTCTACTTCTAGGAACTTATGCTGTAGTAGAATCCTTTAATTTTGGAAAGAATGATGCATCCATAAATTGGATTACCATGCTGCTTTAAAAAGAATGAAGTATATTTTAAGAAAGTAAGAGGAAAATAGGCCCCAAATAGTGGAGACTTGGTTTGTAGAGAAAGTAGTGACCAGGTGGCTATAACACACAGAAGGGGTAGTGTTTCCCAGAGGGGCGCCACATGAAGCAACCAAACACTTGCTGAGTAGCCCCTCTTCCCAACATTCCTCTCACTCTAAAGAGTGAAAACCATGTCACTAATTACATTCAACTCCCCTAGATGGTGAGTGGAATGGCAACCACTTACTCAAAATGAAGGTTTTGAAGATAGAAATTAAACCAGAGGCAGCAATAATTTCTTTCTTTCTCATGAGAAAGGGCACATACCCAGGCTAATGGAAGCAGGGTAAGTGCACATGGTTAGTGAAGGAACAAAGATTATATAGATACTGTGATGCAATATCCTATTTTTCCCCCTCCATTACCACACCAATTTCCCCATTGGCTGGTGACTATGGGCTTACAATCTTAAGCACAAAAACTAACCCAATCATGAAGTGACACAAGGCTTTATTTGCTTTTCAGGGAAAGTATGAGGGTACGCCCCCAGTATCCAGGTTCATTCCCTTTTACTGATGTGGATTTTGGGGAGACAAGATACATGTAAGAATGTGAAACTTAACTTGTTAAGATTAAAACTTGAATAAGAATGTGGAAGGGTTGGATAAGTGGGAACAGGACATTCAGTTTGAGAAGAGACCATCTTCTGTTTCATTTCTCTCAATTCCCCAACTTTACTTTAGAGTTTATTGGGCTCTTCCCACACCATTCATTATATGCAGATTCAGCCATTATTCTAGATTTAGATAACTTTTCATTGGGGTCATTTGGAATTTGGTAAGTGCTTGTTTAATTAACATCATGGATCTGAGTTGCCCATTTTTTTCCATGGGGATAACATACATATTTGTACGGTCTGTTTAATTAGGGAAATATAATAAGGGACTAAGCAGGGTAATAAAATGAGTATACCAAAAATTCCAAATAACATAGTAATAATTTGAGACCAAGGCCTAGAAAAGAGGGAATCAAACTAACTGGTCTGTGAGGTGGTATCTACTCCAGAATTTTTCATTAATTCTTCAAATAAGGCTGTGAGACCTCACAGGGTCTCGGTAACTGACCCATCTGGGGCAGTATTATTTGGGATATAAGTACAGCAACTTTCTCGTATCATTACACAGACCTCCGCTTTTTCTCCTAGCATCCTATCTAACTAGTTATCATTCCCCTTTCTTCCCAAATCTTTCCAAACACTTGTGCTACTCCCCAGGCATACCGAGAGTCAGTATAAATGCTTCCCTCTTGTCCCTTTAATAATTTTAGAGCCTGGTTTAAGGCATATAGCTCTCAAGTTTGGGCTGACCAAGGATTTGGCAGTTGACCTTTTTCTACTATAGCTGACTTATTCCCATCTATTATTGAATATCTATTTTCCCTCTTTCCTTCTACCATTCGAGAGGACCCATCAATAAACAAGTTGGTTCCCAAGGGCAGAGGGGTTTCTTGTAAATCTTCTCTCACTTTAGTTTGATAGTCAATTATTTCCATGCAGTCATGTTCCTCTTCCTCAAGATTTTCCTCTCCTGTTCCCAACAAGAACATAGCAGGATTTAAACTCTGGCTCATGGTAATTACCAAATCATCTTTTTCTAAGAGGATTGCTTCATATTTCAAAATTCGAGAGTCAGTCAGCCACCTGCTGGCCCTCTGGCTTAGGATGGTATGGCCCTGATGAGGAATGCTCACAATGAGTCCTCCGCCAAAGGTTAGATTCCTGCTTTCTTCAACCAGTATTGCAGTGACCACTACAGCCTGAATACAGGCTAGCCAGCCTCTGGCTACAGAGTGCAAAACTTTGGATAGGAAGGCTACAAGTCTTTTTAGCCCTTCCCAAGTCTGAGATAATACCCTTAAGGCCTCTCCTTGAGCAACATTAACAAACAAGTGAAAGGGCTTAGTTTGGGAGGGGAGAGCTAATACCAAGGCCGATTGAAGTACTCTTTTTAGTAGGTGGAATTTTTCCTCTCCTTTTTGATCCCAATTGACCTTGTCAAAAGCTTCTTCTAGGATGTGGGCATACAATGGCTTAGTGAGACCAGCATAAGAGTTAATCCATAATCAGCAATACTATGAGTCCTAAGAACTTTCTTAATTTCTCTTTCTTTTGGGTAACTCCAGTTGTAGAATGAGTGAGACTTGTTTGGGGTCCAATAGTCTTTTTCCTTAGCTAATTAGATGCCCTAAATATTTTACCTCTCTTTCCACAAATTGTAATTTGCTCTTTGATACCTGTAGCCCTTGCTTCTGCAGGAAGTTTAAAAGCTCTATGGATAATCACTATATATTTAATGTAAAAATTCTTAGACTCGCTTTTTTTCCATTTGTATCTAATTTTTGCATTCTTTAATCATAACAATATATAAACTAGCTACTTTGGAATTGTCTTTAGAATATTTTCCTGACTCCTCTCTGCAAACAAACTGGCAGTGACACTTTATGTATAAATAAAAGTTAATCATTTGGGAAAAAAAAAAAAAAAAGCTCTATGGAGGCCACGACCACCATCTCCTTCTATCAATAGATCATCTACATATTGTAATAAGGTGATCCTAGAAGAGGGCTGAAAGGATTCCAATACTTTTTCTAGTGTCTGTCCAAAGAGATTGGGAGCTTCTGTATACCTTTGAGGAAGAGGACATACCATCTTAACTGTTGTTTTCTCCCTGTTTTGGGGTCCTCCCATTCAAAGGCAAACAGATCTCTGCTCTCTTTGTTGAGGGGGGCAGGCCCAAAAAGAATCTTTCAACTCAATCACACTGAACCAGGAGCTATTGTGAGGTATCTAACTCATTAAAGTGTCAGTGTCAAGGACTACAGGATATGAGGGTAGGACAAATTTATTGATCTCTCTTAGGTCCTGGAAAAATCTTTATGTTTCATCACTTTTTCATATGGGAAGGATGGGGGTGTTGTATGGAGATTGGCATGGTTTCAAGAGACCATCTCCCAGGAGTGCTAATATAACTGGCTGGAGACCTTTTCTATCCTGAAGAGGTATTGGATATTGCTTTACTCTTATCTGTCCTTGTTCCCTTGACCCTTGGGGAGTATGTCTATTTTCCCACTATTTTGGGGTCCAGCCCAGACTGGTGGGCCAATGTTACTTTCTTCTTCCTCTTTCATAACACATAGTTGGAGGGGTAGTGTTGGAACAATCTTTGTTCCTTCAACCATTAGATTTAGGCCTAATTTTGTGATCATGTCTCTACCCAGTAAGTTACTCCTTGCTTCAGGGATGAAAAGAATTGTCCCAAGTAGGTTTCTTGATTATATTTGATTTGTAATGGTTTTGTAAATGGAACAACAAAATTTTCTCCTTTTACCCCTGAGACTATGAGTTTCTGCTCACTAGTTTGGCCCCTTGAGGTAAGTTAATAAGGGAGGATGTGGCTGCACCTGTGTCAATTAAGAAGGTAATGTTATCCTTTTAATCCCCCACCTTTAGATTTATCAGGGGTTCTGGATGGGGGTCTATGTTGAACCCCTGACTTCCTCAATCTTCCAATTCCATCAGAGAGAAGATATTTTGTACTTTTTGCCTTTCTGGGCAATCCCTCTTCATATGACTTTCTTTCCCACAGTCATAGCAAGTTAGTGGGAGGTGTAGGGAATTTCCCTTTTGATCTGAGTATCAGGCTTGATTGCCATGTCCCTGAAAGGGAATTCTTTTGATTCTTGCCATACTAGGTCTCTGTAAGATATTTGTCATTGTACAGTTTGTAACATTAACTTGGTCTGTTCTTCCTGCTACTGTTCTTTTTTTTGTTGTTGTTGTTGTTGTTTTAATATTTTAAAAGATGTTTAGATTATATAAGTGTTACACAAAAATTACAGGGATTCCCAAGTTCCCTACCTCCCACACCTCCCACAACATCCCACATAAATATCTTTCATTAGGGTGGCACATCCCCCTGCGATGGATATACACATCCTGTGGCTTTGCCACTAAGCATGGACCATAGTTCACCTTGTAGACCACACTCTTCCCCACACAGTTCTGCATGTTATATGCTGATGTAAAATGGCCTATATCTGTGGTTGTAATGTCACTCAGGATAATTCCCAAGTCCCAAAAAAGCCCCTGTATTACAACTACTTTCCCCTCTCCCTGCCCTGAAAGTGTCCAGTGGCTACTAGCTCTACATAAATGTTGTAATTTCTTCCATTGCTTGAATCACAATACGTCTACAACAGAATACCAGTAAGTCCACTCTACTCCATAGCTCTTCCCCCAACCCTGAGGAGTCTGGGATGGTGATGTCCACTCCACCTCCAAGTGAGAGGGGGCTTATATCCCATTGGTAAGATGGATGGGATTGTCCTGCCTTCAGCTGCAGACTCTCTCCATTTCGTGGGGTGGCCATTGTCCACCATCATCTCCCCATCAGGTGTCTTGGGTGAGTCCATTGAACTGTACAGTAGGAGTTGCAGCTCCACCGAGATTCCAGGCACAGTTGACACATGGGCAGGCCAAAGGCTCCAGTCTCTGGAACTATACCTAGAAACTCCAGTGCCTCATATAGGTTTGAATAGAAGGGACTGATGGGCCATGTGCAGGGAGGACTTATTTGAGTCCATTGCTGTCACTCTCAGGAGCACAGATTCCAATGTATAGCCCAATGATGAGGCATCAATCTCTGGAGCTATCCACCCTTATATAGGACTTGGGTGACTCCAGAGCCCTCAAAAGCCCCTCTGTTTGGGGTGATATACACTTTGGTGTTCTATGAGATCCTACTGAGGTGTGCATAAGTGTTACCTCTGGTATGACCTCCCAACTCTCTTTGAAGTCTCTTAGCCATATGACTCATTTGTTTTTACCTTTAGCCCCTTTTATTCAAGGTCTGTTTCCAGTCATATTGCTGATTGGCACTTGGTAGTAATCCCTCATTGACAGGGAGGCTCATCCCCGGAAGTCATGTCCCATGCTAGGGGGAAGGTAATGCATTCATATGCTGAGTTTGGCTTAGATAGAGGCCACATATGAGCAACAGGAGGTTCTCAGGTGGCAACCCTTAGGCACCCCATACCAATAGGCAAAGTTTCAATTACAAGAGCAAAGACGTGTAAGACTAGTCATCAATAACAAGAGCACATCAGTGGACCACCCTCTTTAGCCAGACATTGCCCCTGCACTTGGGGACTGTTGCTGCTCCCACAGAGAATGTGGCAGAGCTTTCCAGGCTGGGAATTCTGTGTTCTCTCATTTATTGAGTTATTTTCCACCCACTATGACCATGCCCACCCCTTGATCATTTGAACAATTTTATGTATCTTTTATATATATTCAGGTGAACTTCCTCCCATGCATCCCCCATCCCTGACACACACCCCCAATGATCCTCTCCAGCACAGGTTGTAACACTTCTGTGATCCAAACCTACCTTAAAGATGAAACCCATATAATAGCCAAATGCAATTAATAGGAAAATGAAATAATAATGGTAAGTTTAAATGTAAGAGATAAAATACATGGAAACTTAAAAAAAAAAAAACACTGAAAATAAAATAAAATTAAAGGATTGGGATATTCAAAAAATGGGAAAAAGCAACCAAAAACACTTTAAAAATTTTGGGGGGGGCATTTTTCCTTTTATCACTGCATTATCAGGTGTCCAGTCTGTACAGTGGCACCTTCCCCCTCTCACACCCCAGTGTCTCCCAAATTTTCATTTAATTTTCAAAGAAATTTTAGGTCACAGCAAAATCATAGACAGAATACTAGAGACTCCCATATACCTAACCTCCTCCCACTTTCCTCAACCCATATTAAAACCTTTTTGTATGTGGATATTAGCATTGTTATAACTCTTATACAGATAGTAAAACATAGCTACTAAACATTGTCAATGGTTTACAATATAGTTTACATTTTAGATGGTCCAATTTAATAATTTTTTATGATATTTACCATGTCCAGTGTCCATCACATAAAGCAATGAGAAACATTTGCCCTGATGACTAAATACCCCCAGATCTATTCTGTTCCTCCCTCCACATCTCCCTAGGGCACAAGACAATCCCCTGACTTGACTCATTGGGTGACAAGATTCATAGTTACGTGGCACAAGAAGTCTTGACATGCTGATTGTCCTCCCATATTAGGATCCACCCATGCTCATAGGAGATGCCCACCTGTCTGTTTCTGGGTGAATTGGTCCTCCCAAAGATGGGGGTCCCTCTCCTTCCCACTCACCATGTAGGTCTCCACCCACCGACACAATACATTATGACAGGATGAACACTCACAACTCCCCAGAAACCTCCTCCAAATGTTCCCCATCCTGAATGCCCCCCACCTACACCCTAAACCAGTGACACTACTTTGTCATATTGCCATAAGTGCATTCCCACCCCTGCACTTTCAACCTCATACCCACAAATCTCATGTTCACCTGGTCCCTCTCCCATCTCTCCCCCCAGTATCCTGGGTATTTTAACCTGGCCTTCTTAATCTACACATCTGTCAACCCTGCACCACAAAACCCAGTAATAACACTACCCACCTGTCCTATCCTTCAGTATGCAACTATACTCTATCACTTTACCATAGATTATGTCCATATGGGTGATGGCTCACAACCTTCTCTTCTTTAGCTCTCTCTTGTTAACCTATCTTTCAGACAATGGTTCTCAGAGACTGCTCACTTTCCTTAATTCATATCAGTGAGGTCATGTACTGTTCATCGTTCAATGCCTGGCTTGCTTCACTCAACATGAGGTCTTCAAGATTCATCCATGTTATTCCATGTTTGAGCACTTTATTCCTTCTTACAGCTGAGTAATATTCCATTGTATGTAGGTACCCCATTTTGTTTATCTGTTGATGGGCACCAGGGCTGATTCTAACTTTTGGCAAGAGTGAACAATGCCACTATGAACATTGGTGTGCATTTATCTGTTCATATCTTTGCTTTCAGTTCTTCTGGGTATATACCCAGCAATGGAATCACTGGATCATATGGAAAATATATTGCTAGTTTTCTAAGGAACCACCAAACTCTCCTCCACAGTGGCTGGACCATTCCACAATCCCAACCGCAGAGGATGAGGGATCCCATTCCTCCACATCCTTTCAACATTTATATTCTGCTGTTTTTTTAATACCCATCATTCTAATGGGTGTAAAATGGTATCTCATTGTAGTTTTGATTTACATTTTCCTTATAGCTAGCTATGTTGAGCATGTTTTCATGTGCTTTCAGAGATTTGTATTTCTTCCTTGGAGAAGTGTCTTTTCAGGTCACTTGCCCATTTTTTAAAATGGGTTGTTTGTCTTTTTATTTTTGAGGTGTAAGATTTCTTTATATATGCAGGATATTAGGCTTCTATCAGATATATGGTTGCCAAATATTTTCTCCCATTGGGTAGGCTGCCTTTTAATTTTTTTGATAATGTCCTTTGAGGTGCAAAAGTTTTCATTTTTTTTTTTTTTTTTAAGATTTTATTTATTTATTTATTCATTTACCCCCCCCCCCCTTGCTGCTTGTGCTCGCTGGGTCAGCTAACCACGCCGTGTGGGCGGGCTTGCCTTCACCAGGAGGCCTCAGGAACCGAACCCGGGGCCTCCCATATGGTAAACAGGAGCCCTACTGATTGAGCCACAGCCGCTTCCCAAAAAGTTTTTAATTTTGAGGAGATCCCATTTATCCACTTTTTCTTTCGCTGCTCATGCTTTGGGTGTGAAGTTCATGAAACCATTTCCTATTACAAGGTCCTGTAGATGCTGCCTACATTATCTTCCAAGGTCTTTATGGTTTTGGCTCTTATATTTAGATCATTGATCCATCTTGAGTTGATTTTTGTATAAGGTGTGAGATGGTGTTCCTCTCTCATTTTTTTGGGTATGGATATCCAGTTCTCCAAACACCACTGGTTGAAGAAGCCATTCTCTCCCGATTGAATGGGCTTGGTGGTTTTGTCAAATATCAGGTGACTGTATATGAGAGGATCTATATCAGAGCTCTCAATTCAGTTCCATTGGTCAGTATGTCTATCCTTGTTCCAATACCATACAGGTTTGAGCACTGTAGCTTTGTAGTATGTTTTAAAATCAGGTAGTGTGATACCTCTGACTTCATTTTTCTTTTTCAATATGTCTTTGGTGATTCAGGGCCTCTTACCTTTCCAAATATATTTTGTAGTTAGTTTTTCCAATTCATTAAAAAATACAGTGTTGATTTTTATTGGGATTGCATTAAATCTGTAGATTAGTTTGGATTGGTAGACATCTTGATGATGTTTAGTCTTCCTATCCATGAACAGGAAATATTCTTCCATTTATTTAAGTCATATTTGATTTCCTTTAACAGAGTTGTGTAGTTTTCTGTATATAAGTCATTTGCATCTTTTGATATTTTTATTCTAGGTATTTGATTCTTTTAGTTACTATTGTAAATGGTATTTTTTTCTTGATTTGCACCTCAGATTGTTTATTATTGATATACAGATATGCTACTGATTTTTTAGCATTGATCTTGTAGCCTGCAACATTACTGAACTTCTTCATAAGTTCTAGAAGCTTTGCTATAGATTTCTCAAGGCCTTCTATGTATTGGATCATGTCATCTGCAAACAATGAAATTTTCCTCCTTCTTTTCCAATTTGGATGCTTTTTATATCTTTTTCTTGCCTCAGTGCTCGAGCAAATACTTCTAAGACAATGTTAAATAGGAGTGGTGATAGTGGGTATCCTTGTCTTGTTCCTGATCTCAGAGGGAAAGTTTTTAGGATTTCACCATTGAAGATTATGTTAGCTTTGGATTTTTCATATATACCCTTTATCATGTTCAGAAAGTTTCCTTCTATTCCTATCTTTTGCAGTGTTTTTATCAGGAAAGTATTCTGTATTTTGTCAAATGTTTTTCTACCTCTATAGAGATGATCATGTGATTTTTTCCTTTCAGACTGTTTATGTGGTGTATTCCATTGTTTGATTTTCTTATATTGAGCCATCCTTGCATACCCGAGATGAAACCCACTTGGTCATGATGTATAATTCTTTAGATATGTTGTTGATTTTGATTTGCAAATGTTTTGTTGAGGATTTTAGCATCTAGGTTCATTAGAGAAATTGGTCTGTAATTTTCCTTTCTTGTGGCATCTTTGTTTGTCTTTGGTGTTAGGGTAGTGTTGTCATCAAAGAATGAGTTAGGCAATATTCCTTCTACTTCTATTTTTTGGAAGAGCTTAAGCAGGAGTGGTGTTAGTTCTTTCCAGAATGATTGGTGGAATTCAGCTGTGAAGCCATCTGGTCCTGGGCTTTTCTTTATTGGGAAGTTTTTGATGACTGAGTCTATCTCTTTACTTGTAATTGGACTGGTGAGTTCATCAAATTCTTCTTTTGTCAATGTAGGCTGTTTGTGAGTTTCTAGAAATTTGTCCATTTCCTCTAAATTATCATTCTTGTTGGCATATAATTTTTCAAAGTATTCTCTTATGATACTCATTATTTCTGTCGGGTCAGTAGTGATATCCCTTTGCTCTTTCCTTATTTTGTGTATTTGCATCTGTTCTCTTTTTTTCTTTGTTAGTCTGGCTAAGGGTTTGTCAATTTTATTGATCTTCTTCAAGAACCAGCTTTTGGTTTTGTTTATTTTTTCTATTGCTTTCTTATTCTCTATTTCATTTAGTTCTGCTCTAATCTTTGTTATTTCCTTCTTTCTAATTCCTTTAGGTTTAGTTTGCTGTTGTTTTTTCCCAATTCCTACTGGTGTGCACTTAGTCCTTCAATTTTAGCTCTTTCTTCTTTTTAATATATGTATTTATGGCTATGAACTTCCTTCTCAGAAACAGCTTTGGCTGCATCTGATAGGTTTTGATATGTTGTGTTGTCATTTTAATTAGTTTCAAGATAGTTATGGATTTCTTTTCAGAGTTCCTCCTTGACCCACTGTTTGTCTAATTGTGTGTTGTTTAATTTCCATATCTTTGTGTGTAGTCTGTTTCTCTGGACTTTGTGATTTCAAATTTCATTACATTTTGGTCAGATAAATTACTTTGTATAATCTCAATCTTTCTGAATTCATTGAGAGTTATTCTGTGGCCTAGCATGTTGTCTATCTTGGAGTATGATCCATGTGCCCTAGAGAAGAATGTAAATACTGCTGTATTTGTGTATAGTGTTCTGTATATGGGTATTAGATACAGGCCCTCTAATGTATTATTCAGAGTCTTTGTTTCTTTATTGCTTCTGTCTAGATGTTCTGTCTAATGGTGATGATGGTGTATTAAAGTCCCCTACTATAATTGTAGAGGCATTTATTTCTCCACTTAGTTTTTCAAGAGTTTGCCTCATGTATTTTGAGTCACCCCAATTAGATGCATAAATGTTTATGATTGTTCTCTCTTCTTGAGAGATTACCCCTTTTACTAATATATAGTGTCCATCTTTGTCTTTTACAATAGTTTTGCATTTAAAGTCTATTTTGTCTGATGTTAGGATAGCTACTCCTGCCCTTTTTTGGCAATTGTTTCCTCGTTAGATTGTTTTCCAGCCATTCACTTTCTGCCTCCTTGAATCCCTGGGTCAAAGGTGGGTTTCTTGTAGACAGCATATAGATGGATCATATTTCCTTACCCATTCTGCCAATCTGCATCTCTTGAGTGGTGGATTTAATCCATTAACAATCTGTGTTATTACTCTCAAGGAATTTCTTACTTCAGCCATATTATCTTTGGATTAATGTATGTCATATGTTGTTTTGTTTTTGTTTTTGTCTTTTTAGTTGTTTTTAAACTCTCCTCCAACTCTCTCTCCCTTGTTTTTCCTTTCAACTTGTAGAACTTCCTTTAGTATTTCTTGAAGTGCATGTTTCTTATTGGCATACTCTCTTAATTTCTATTTATCTGTGAATATTTTGAACTCTGCATCATTTTTGAATGCCAGTTTTGCTGGATAGAGAATTTGTGGCTGGAAGTTTTTTCTTTTAGTACTTTGACTACGTCATACCACTGTCTTCTTGCCTCCATGGTTTCAGATAAGAAATCAGCACTTAATCTTACTGTGCTTCCCTTGTATGTGATGGTTCTCTTTTCTCTTGCTGCCTTGAGTATTTTCTCTTTGTCTTGAGCATTGGACATTTTGACAAGTGTATGTCTTGGAGTTGGCCTGTTGGGATTTATACTCTTTGGGGTGCATTGTGTTTGCTGGACATGTTCACCCATCTCTCTCAATTGGGTTGGGAAATTTTCAGCCATTATTTCCTTCACCACTCCTTCTGTTCCCTTTCCCTTTTCTTGTCCTCTGGGATGCCTTTAATGCATATGTTTGCACGTTTTGTGTTGTCAGTTAAATCCCTAAGTACCTGATGGATTTTTTTTTCTATCTTTTTATCTATCTGTTCTACTATCTCTTTGATTTCGGATGTCTTGTCTTCCACGTCACTAATTCTTTTCTCTGCCTGTTCAAATCTGCTGTTATGTGAATCCAGTATCTTTTTGATTTCTTGAATTGTGCCATTGATCACCATCATATCTGTTATCTTTTTATGTATGTTTACAATTTCTTCAGTACGGCCTTCCACGGTCTACTTAATATCATTAATCTCTTCCTTCACTTCATTAAGTTGGTCCATGGTATTTGTTTGGAAAGCTTTGATTAGTTGTTTGATTTTCTGCATCTCTTCCTGGTTTTTAGTTTGTTCATTGGACTGGTCCATGTTTTCCTGTTTTTCAGTGTTGTTTTATAATTTTTTGTTGCCCTCTAGTCATTATTTTGTCTTGATGGGTTTATTCAGTTGATTACCTTCTCTCTCTGCTCTAAAGTTTTATTTAGCTGGTACTTTTGTGTGTGTGCTAAGTTTTCTCTTTGAACTTTGTTCTTCTTATTTTATTTCCTTGCTTCCTTCTGTGTTCCCTTGAAGGCAATAGATTAGGGCCAGAGGAATTGAAAGATATGGGAAAGGAAGAAGGATAATAGTAATATTGATAAAAATTAGAAGAGGGGCTGTATAAGACTTAGTAAAATGAATGTTTAACTCATGTAGAAAGTGGAGTACCTTCAATGGACTGGGAAACAAAATAGAGGAAACTATATATAATGATTTAGAAGGTCAGAATGTTGATGAGAGAGAAAGAGTAAAGAAAGGGCTGAAAGGAAAAAGTTAATAATAATTTAAAAAGAAGAAAACAGAATAGACATAATAGAAATTGGCACCCTTGAAGTTGTGGGCTAAGAAAACGGTGATATGTGAGAACCAGAACAGAAAGCAGAAGATAGAAAGATGAAGGAAGGAAAAGAGATAGCATTGGGAGACAAAATCAGTATAGACAGAGAATGGGAAATCATGGAAGAAGAAGCACAGCAAAGAAGAGACTAGTTAGCAGCACCTAATTAAAAAAAAAAAAAAAAAAAGAACAAAGAAAGAAAATGGGAGAAGGAAAGAGGAAAGAAAAGAAGAAACAACAAATAAACAAAGAAAAACCGAACAACCACACAAGCAAGCAGGCAAACAAAGCTAAGGAAGAACAGTGTTCCTTTTTGTTCCCTTGTGGAGCCTCTCAGCCTGCTTCTGTTCACCAATTACCCTGCAATGTTCTATCTGCAGATTTTGAGACAGATTTTAGTGATTAAACTAAGTTTAAAATTTTTCTTTTTTTAAAAAATTGACTTTTTTTTTTTTTTTTTTGAGAAATAAGGGACCCAAAAGAAGGCCCCTTCTAGACCACCCCTTTCACTGAGGGAACCCTAAAAAGACTAGTGGAAACTAATCTATCACTTCCCACTTCTTGGCCTCCCGAGGGGAGCTGAAGCTCTGATGATTGTCATTGCAGAATGATAAAATTGGCTGACTCTGCCCCTTCCAGAGCCAAGCCTCAGTATCACCGGGCTGTTTGGTAAATCAGCTTCCTCAGCAGATTTGCCTCTCCCCTCGGCCTGGTGCCACTTCAAGCCAGCTTATTTACTCCCCAAAGCTATGAGGGGGTCCAAGCAACCAAACCCAGAGAAAGGAAAACCCTCTCCACTTTCTGTCAGAACCCTCCCACTCTCAGAGAATACTCCCTCTCACCGGGTTGCTAGTGGGAGGTGGGGTGTATCCCTGGGCAGCTAGTTAAATCAACCTTCTTTGGCACATTCACCACTCCCCTCAGCTTGTGCCAGCTATTTTGTTCCCAAAAGCTTCAAGGGGTTCCAGGCAGCCAAATCCACAAAAAGGAAACCTCTCTTGCCCCTCTGCCATAACCTTCCCACCCTCGGAGAATGCTCCCTCTCAGTAGGTTGCCAGCGGGAGTTGCAGCTTATCCCAGCCTTTTTCCCTGAGGGTGTGGCTCAGACATCTGTGTCGACTACCACAACCAGGGGGAAAACTCATGATTCTTTCCTGAGCAATCCTCCTCACTGTACAGCTCCCTCCAGATAAATGTCCCCAAGGTTCTCACTCCGTGCGTCCCCAGCACAGACCACTCAGGCAGGATCCTGTCCCCAATCAGCCAGCTTCCGAGAGTTAGTTAGTGAGTGCCCTCCTAAACCAACACCATCTTGCCTATTCCCTGCTGCTGTTTTACTGCTTGCATTATAACCTTAGTTTGTTCATTCCTCTCTTCTTCATTCCTTCTTACATATACTTGTTGAGCTGTAGATAATAAATCAAGTGGCTTATTTGTTCATCCCTCTATCTTTTGTAATTTTTTATTGATATCAGGCCATGAGTTAGTTACAAAATACACTTTAAGTAAGTTTTGGTCACTGGGTCATTTATTCCTAGGCCTGAATATTTTCTCATCAAATCTTTTAGCTTATTTAAGAAAGCTGTGGGGTTTCCTCTTTTTCTTGTATTGCTTCTGAAGCTTTATTTAAATTCTGACTTTTGGGGAAAGCATTCCTAATCCCCTGGACAATTATACTTCTTAGATCTCTCATGTTATCCCTATGGGCTGCATAATTATGATTCCAGTTAGGATCCTGGAGGGGGAACTTTTGTTCCCCTCTGGGTCCACCTTGGGATACTGGGTTATTATCATCCCAGGCCTTCATAGCTGTTCTTCTAATTTGTCCCTGTTCTTCTCCAGAGAAGAGATGATCTAAAATGGACATTAATTTGGTCCAAGTGTAAACATTCGGGCCAAGAAATTGATTAAATTGGCCAGCTAAGCCTGAAGGATCTTCTAAAAGATTTTTCATTTCCTTTTTAAAACTTATTTCAGTACTACTTAAGGGAGCATTCACAAACCCAGTTTCCCCTTGCCCTAGGGGAACTTCTCTAAGAGGGCATTGTTTAACTGGCCATTCTGGAGGAAAATTCTCTTGATCTTTTATTAGCTGTCTTAGTTCTCTTCTGGGGGACCATGGGGTGCAGGGGAAGGAGTTGGGTCCTCCATCTCAATTAAATTCTAAGATGGAGGTACTGAAGGATTGGGAGGGGTGGGGGTGGGAGGCAGGACAGGAGGGGACACATAGGATGGGGTAAGGTGAGAAGGGGGTCCCATGAGTCCCCGTTTTTCTTCTTTCTCATCCTGTTCTTTGATTTCTCTGTTCCTGTAATTGGTTGATAGAACGTACTTTCCCGAGTCTGGAAGCCAGAAGGCAGCATAAGAACATTCTCCCTCACATCAGTGTTACCATTTACATACAAATTTAGGGCTTGGCAGACCCAGTCTTCCCTAGAACCGAATTTCAGCCAGTGAACAGCTCCACCCTTAAGAGGAATTCCAGCCCAGATTAAACAACAATATTTTATCGTAGCCTTTTTGCTTTTTCCTTTGTATTTTGGAAGATCTTCCCAGTTTTCTAATCTTGTCCCTAATGGACTGTCCTCAGGCACCTCTGGTAAAGTTTATCTTTCCCATTTTCCCTGAGATTTCTGAGGAGTTACTGGCCCTTAGTCCTTACTTTCCACCTTATATCTTGCCGGGAGATTTCTTGTATTCTTATTCTCCAGCTACTCGATCACATCGACTCAACAGGATCTTTCAGAACTAAATCCCCCCTTTTTGAGTCACCCAGGCCCCAGACACAAAGTCTCTTACTTGGGTCTTTGCACAGACTTATGTGACTTCTCTTATCTCAGTTTTTGTGGTCCAGACCTTTTCTCTGCTTCCTTTGGGTCTGGGAATAGAGAGAGACTTCTGATTTTTCCTATACTGAGGGTCACCATAAAATTTTGGCAGGACATCCTGCCAGTCAGAGAAGGGCTTCAAGGGTCTCTCCTCATCCCCCCAATCCCAGATGAGCCCCCAGTTGAGTGGGATGGTGACCACATACTCAAAATGAAAGTTTTGAAGACAGAAAATTAAACCAGAGGTAGCAGTAATTTATTTCTTTCTCATGAGAAGGGGCACAACCGAAGCAAATGGAAGCAGTGTAATTGCATGTGGCTAGTGCAGGAACAAGGATTATATAGGTACCCTGATGCAATATCCTATTTTCCTCCCTCCCTTACCTCACCCATTTCCCCATTGGCTGGTGACTATGGACTTACAATCTTAAGCATGAAAACTAACCCAATCATGAAGACTTTATTTCCTTATCAGGGAAAGTATAAGGGCACATCTCCAGTATCCAGGTTCATTCCCTTTTACTGATTTGGATTTTGGGAAAATGAGTTACATGTAGGAATGTGAAATTTAACTTGTTATGATTGAAACTAGAATAAGAATGTGAGAGGGTTGGATAAGTGGGAACAGGACATTCAGTTTGAGAAGAGATCACCCTTTGTTTCATTTCTCTCAACGGGAATGGCTGACAAAGGCAGGAGATGATTTATTAGGGAATCAGAATTTACACAATCCAAAATTAAACTGATATTCTTAAGTGAAAACTCTGCTGGTTTCCAACATCTGAATTTTCTATTCAATCCTGGAAAAGATTGTGTGTCATGAAATAAAATAAAGAGTTCAGGTGATGAAAGGATCATTTATTTACTCCCAACACAGTTAGCAAGAAAAAGTGACAACATACCTGCAAACATAATCAGGGGCTCTATGTTACCAATGCCTTGGCTACTGTTGTCTGGCTTAGTCATGTTTCCCTTTGAGTGACCACCCCAGTTAGCTCTACCCTGGGCATAACCACAATTGGCAGGGTCTGTACCTCCACAGTTTGGATAAGAGCCTCCCCTAGCTTCTCTGAATGACCACTGATGCTTTTTCTCCAAATGGCCCCTGCCTCTTCTCCATAAGTTCCCTTGTCCTTTCACAATGCATAATTTAATAGCAAATCCTGCATCTCCAAATGGTCTAGATGATAAGAAGCTGCCCTTGTTGTTTCTGCTTTTCATTCTGTATAATTTGAAACTTCCAAATTCCAACTATCCATAGGAAAGCCTAAAGCCTTACCCCCTCCCTCTGGGTCATAATAAAGACAAGAGCCTGACATCAACATGTGCTTCCCCCTTCTATGCTGCCTCCTCCATGGAACCTCCCAGAAGCCCAAATTTGGTAAGGCCTCATTCTCCCTAGCCTTGTCCAAAACCACACCCAACTTAGATAGCATTAATACCACTCCAGAAGAGTATATTATGTGCTCTTCTCATCATATGGTATGTGTATTTTTTAAGGGGAGGGAGAACAAAAAATATGTAGCATTTATACATTCAAACTTATAAGTTCTGAATTTACATTCAGTTTTGCATTTGGAAAACAGAGACAGAAACGTATGGCAAGGTCAACATGTGGAAAATGTTGTAAGAACAAGTAAAAATATTTATTTTTTGAGTGGATGTTTGAGCCAAGAGCTGCCAAGCACTTCATATTCTTTATAAGATACTGAGGCTCAGAAAGTTGCCTAAGTGATTGCATAGGAAGTAAAAAAGGGAGAAATGAGTAAAATACCCACATATGTTTAATGTTTACATTCTTGCTTTGTGTCACCACAGGATCTTCTGCCAATAGACATTTGCCAAATTCCTTACCTCTCCATTCCCTCATTTTTTCCCAACCATCAGTGTTTCAGTATAAAATACTATAAAATGATTATAGGAGCTTTCTTTGACTTGAAAATTGGCCATTGAATCCAAAACATTGACTAATAGAGTCATCATTATCCTTAGTTAAGGACTGAATTTTCTAATTTGTTCATACATTTCTATTTTACTTTTTTGTTTATAATACTGCATTAAGCATTTATAAGCCTGCCATACAAAAGAAAAAATTAGGGCCTTGACAAAAGCTAATATTCAGCTATTACAATTTCAGAGACATATGGAGTTTAGTTCCTGTTGTTCAATTTCTTTAATTTCAGCCCCCTTTACATCCTAAGTATTTTTCTTCTCTCTACTTCATACTGTTATCACAGAATCCTTTTAAGTTATATTCCCAAATATTTCTGTCCTTGAATCATTTCCTCTCTGATATCCTTTTTTACCTTATAATTTCTTTGCAATTTCTTGTTCACAGGATTGTAGTTTAGCTGTCTTCTGATTTCTTACTTGTAGATCAACCATTTCTTACTTGTAGATCACCCATTTTTACTATGCCTACAATTCTTCCATTGCTTTCCACAGCCCAATTCCACTAGAACCTCAATCTGTTCAGCTCTATATCCTACATGGGAGATAAAACCTCAGTCCCCTGGGGTGACTGGAATCCTAGCCAAGCTGTTCCTGACCACTCTTCTGCAATCGTGGAAAGGTAACCCTGTCTCTTTAAAGGCCAAACTACTGCATAGACTTGTCATTAGAGAAAGCTAATGGAGAGAGGGAAAGAAAGAAAAGCAGACTTCGAGACTTCTGCACAGGAATATGGCTAATTAGGTGGGACACACACTCCACATGCTAACTGACAAAACCACTTCAACTCCTCTTTCACCCATCTACTGCCATTCTCTGATAGTGATAATTAACTATTAGTTAATTATAGTTAGTTAATTATAACTAATTAACTATTAATTAGACAGATTAATCAGTCTAATAAAATGTGGTAGGTAAACACAGTCTGTGCCCCACATTCCAATCCCAAAGCAACTCCACATTGAAATTAAGATCATTCATTGAGTAAGAGAAAAAAATATCTTGATAGACTAAATTAATGTCGTCTAGTTTCTGGTTTTGAATTTCTAATATATAGTTGACAAGATGTTTGAAAGTCCAAAGTGTGTGGCTACTGCATGTTTTTTCTATGTCTCTTAGCCCAGCTGGAGCTGAAACTATGAGCTTGTGTACATTTTTACCCTGGTACAGCCCCAGGAAATACTAAGTCTCTGATGCTGCAGGCCCTGAGTTGGGCAGAGGCTGGCAGTGCATAACCTCACTGGGCCAAGTGACAGTACCCATGAGCCTTCAGTTTTGCTGGATCTTGAAGGACAATTCAGGCAGATTATGTACTAGGCAGGCTGTAGCAGAGAAGAAATGTGTAAATGCCTTGACTTGTCTGATCAAGCTGTGGATGTTCCTTTCCTTTCCAGATTTCTCCCTGATTTAAGCCTCAGTTTTCAGCAGCTTTTGGGATGGCTTGGGTCCCAGTGGGCACTCTGGACGTGCACTCATCCACCTCCTCTGGTATCAACCTTTCCTGGTTGCTTCAGGCCCCATTGGGCAGCACTCTCTGTAGTGTCCACCTCTTCTGGTTATTACTCTAGCTCCTTTGCAGTAACAGGCATTGCCTCCTGGACAGGCAGATCTCGATAGCATTTTTGACCCCTCTGTACTTCGGGGATGTGCCCATATGTGGGAAAAGCCTGGGGCTGCCGCCTGCTTGCATGGTAGATCATATTAAAGAAAGACTCAGGGACTTCACTGCGGTGGTGGCAGAGTGCTTCAAAGTTATCCATTGCCCAAGCCATGTTAGTTCTCAGCTCATACACGGTGGCACAAGGGGCTCTGGACTTAGTCCTGATAGGACTAAGATGAAAATTGTATCATTCTGGATGATTCTATGTTAAGTCAGGTTCGTGATGATTGAATCAGATGGTGGTCTGGGGAAAGGAAAGAGGTTCATCATGGGATGGAGGTGGGGTCCAGTTAGTAAGAGTTTCCAGGCACTATAGACAGTCTCCTCGTGTGTCAGCCAATGGATATTAATGATTTAGTGTCTAATTCTCAAAAAAGCCTTCAGCTGAAGCTAATGTCTGAAATATTGGACTGAGAACTACATCTAACAAGATTGCTTTTTCCACATAATTCAACCATGATATCAGAATTTTGCCTAAAGAGGTACTAATGAAAAATAAACAAAAACGTAGGCTTGAGAAGTGATCTGGGACACTTGAATGCAAAATTTTGTAATGAGATGTAAGGATTTGAAAGTTCTTTTCAATAAACTAATGTTGCAATTATTTATGAAATAAAAGCTGTGACTTAAAATTCTCTTATGTTGACCACTTCCAAATTTAATATATCTTTAAATGTAATTATTAGGAGTCGGCAAGATGGCGTTGGTGTAGGAGGGCGCACACTGCAAGCTCCCAGAGCAAGGCGGATTGGGGACGGGGTCCTGCCCGGGGATCTGTGCTGTGCACACGTGGAGTGAGAGGCTTGGGACATCTATCTGCGCGGATCGGTGGCGTGGACCGAACGGTGGAGATTCGTGAGTTTTGAGGCTGCCGGTGGAGGTTGGCACAGGCGGCTGAAGCCCGTGGTTAGGGAAAAAAAAAA